>CM035157.1:20156454-20439947 GCA_020205615.1 Panax quinquefolius
TACTTTTGCTGTGTCCAAATCATTACCATTCTTCACATGTAAGTTGCGCATAACATTCTCAATATTTTCCAACCTGATATCAAATATTTCAAGTATCTTTATAAGAATCCTTTCATCATGGCCATTTCCCCCAACAGTGTTAAGAAATAGTTGTGCAGCAACGGACTTTGCTTCTACTATATCTTCTTGGGTAGTTCCTGTTTTTAGAAAACGACGAAGAGCAGATATTATCAAGTGACTGAATCCTTCACAATATAATTCGAATATAGGCAAGACATAGAGGCAGCGAGCAACAAAAAGAACTGGTCCAGGTCTTGGAGCATTATATAGAACTTGATGGACTGTTTGCTGAAGAGAACGAAATTTTGCTGTTGCCTTGCTGCATTACCTATCAGAAAATCACATGTATATATAAATGTGAGCATGTGTACTCCTGTAAGTACTATGTACGAGAATAAAAGGAATAATTAGAAAACTATGACCAGAGTGAAACAAAAAACAGTTATTTAACGAATCTGTAATAGTTGTTTGATTGTTTCTTCATTTATACTTTATTGCATTCAAGTTTTCACCTTGTATGTGCTGGAATTTGACATTAAAAAGGTTTGCTCTATTCTGCTGCAGAATCTAAAATAGTATTAATAAACAATTTATCCAGTATAGACCATTTAAATTCAACAAGCAGTCAAAATACCACAATGTCAAACAAGCCATTGCGGACATCCACGCAAACATACTTGTGAAAATATATATCATGCATGAAAAATATATATATGATGCAATCCAAATAATATTATAACACTGATACAGATATATATAATCCTATGTAAATACCTAGTTAAATTTCTGTAGAAAGTAATTGGTTCAAGGTATCTCTTCTCATTCCTCTCAGACTGACAATGCATCTCAACTCTTTTCCCTCATTAGTACCCTAAATGACTTGCCATATAGCCCATATCCACGAGTCAAATAGAAGACATTATCGAATATATTGACTATACCCAAAAAAAACACATAAGATGGTACAGGAACTATATTCCTTGTGCACTCCACCATAGGTAGGTTCCACGTACCGCCACGCTCTCATGCACCCAGTAGTTAAGCGCCCCTGTTAACCATGGGGTTGACCCATGCGTCTTTATTGGTTTATATGTTATTAGGTCTTTAATTAGATCTTTAGTAAGTGTCTTGGAGGATTCCTAGTAAGAGTCAATTAGTTTACTAACAAGAATTTAGGATCTTCTACACTTAAGATTGCTAGAACTCCCAGGTTTGATGCTTATGCTAGGTTCTCTTTTCTTTCTTTATTTTTTGTAGTTAACCTTGTGCTCAGAGCAGAAACTATTTGTTTTCAAACCTAAATATCATAATCTACAAAAACCCCAAGCCAGCCCACCATGATCATAACAATTTACTATGCTTCCACACAAGCTCAGGTTTCCAGCGATTTATGACTTCTCACTCGGAGGCTTTCTTTAGCAAATATAGCCCTTTCCACATGTCACAGCATACAAAACTTGAACTGTGAACATGGTGATTTCTCTAATACCGCATGTCAGGGACATTCATCTCTATGTCAAAAACTAATTGAACAAGTCAGGTCAAAGTTTCTTAAACTTGAATCTCAGATCCCCATTCAGGATCATAACACATCCTAGAATCAAAAACTGTTCCCACGCCTTCAACAACAGTACAACACCTAAGCATACCATCTTGTCCCCTAGTTCAATCCCGATACATTTACCCTTTTATTATACAATCAACAAACCATGAATCCTAATATCTTTCTTGCTATTTAAACCCCCAAATCCCAGTAAACAAGCCCCTACAGTCCTTAGTTTTCCCACTGCACAGATTTTAAATTTGCATCGAAATCTCATAGGTGTCCCACACCACTGAAATATTACAACAGCTTACATGCTAAAACATTTAATAACTACTTCGATGCTTCACATAACAGACTAATAAAATGGAACAAGACTAACATAGTGCACACACAACCCAGCATGTTGCACGTCCAACAATCATATAATACCAACAGATAGCCTAATATGCCTAGATGCAGCCAGCTCCATGTCAAAACTACACACAAATCTTTTACTTTTTTTTTCTGGACAGAGTAGAGAAATATAAAAAAGAGGTGTTTCACTTTCACTAATATAGAAAACAGTACAAGAAAATAAGTAAACATATAAAAACAAACAAACAAAAAAATCATAAGTACATAAAAATCAATTTACCAAAAACTGCATAAATAACTTGGAATGTAAAGGAAATCTTAGAAGTCTAGAGGCCTAGAGATTTGTTCTACATTTAACCCTCAAACAGTAAATAAATTGCCAACTACAAAAACGAAAACATTAAAATATCATGTTAATCCAACTAAGCATGAAATCAAAAACTGAAAACTTTCTAGACACTTCCAATAGAATCAAAACGATATGGACTTTTGCTCAATTGTCAATAAAACTAACAAAACAACCAGCATAGACAACTGCTTCACTATTTGACTTTTCATTTATTATCTTTGTTGATAATTAAGAGAGCAAACGAATTAAATTTGTGTATAATAAAATCTACAGTGGGAAAAATTGTACCGCAAATATAACATTCTTTTAATAGGTACAGAAACACCACTGGTGAAACATGGGTAAGATCAGAAAAGGCATGCAGGGATATAGTCCATGCTTGATGAGTTGTTTCACTTTTGTGCTCTCGAACACTTCCATCCCGAATCCATGGCAGACAGTGGAGAACCTAAACAAACAAACAAAAGAAGCATGTTGAGAAGTAAAATACTGTACCCCATCAATTATGTAAATGCTCCAATGGGAAGTGAACATTTTATCAGTAGTGTGATTAAGCAACAGTTACTCAACATTAGCCTTATGTAAATTACCATTAAAAAAACATTTTAACGAACGGTTTCCAACTCACAATTCAAAATAATACCATTGAAATGGTAGAGTTATGTGAAGAAAAGATATAATACTATCACACAAAACAGAAAATTTCCAGGTAAAGCGTACATTCCGGTCCCAATGGGTAAGTGACGAAAAAGAAATATATTGAAATAGAAAATGTGTTTTAAGTCTTTCTTCTAAAATTGAAAAGTGCAAATACTTAATAAATCTTGCAGTACAATAACTATAAGATGGAGAGAAACCAATATTATTCTGCTTGCAGCTATATCACTTTTCTCCTCTTTCACATTCTTGCTTTCTCAGCAACCCCTAATTTAACTGAAGCCAGTATAAACTTAGTTCTACAGTGTGGAGATCACTTTACAGCTGAGAGGAGTAACTGTCATAATTTCGTCAAACCATAAATGTCAAGGCAAGTTGGCTTGGTTATTATATAACCTCATGATTATTAAGCATGGATGTTGGAGCTGGCTGGCCAATGCCAACATGAAACTGCTAATGAAGCAACATATAGTAAACAAATATTACTCTACAGAGTTCTTTTTTTTTGCTTCTTGCATGCTGGGGGGGGGGGTGGTTATTGAGAAGAGATTGGCTCCCTTAAGTATCATTAAATTTCCCTTGAAGTTCTTGGTGAAATGTTGACATACTATAGGAAACTTTTTCCACTGATAAATTCAGCAACCTCATAATTTTACAGCAATATCTAAACCTTTTTCAAGATTTCAGGATTTGAAAAAAACATAAACCGCTTTAAAAAGCTCAGAAGTAGTTAATTTTTTATGCACAAATAGAAAACACATGAGCAACATGAGATTTTTAAAACCTCATATTCCAAGTCAGGTGATTGACAACTGATGTTGTTTCCCAGAGGCACACTAGAGATCTAGAAGAGGGGGTTGAATAGATCTCTAAAAACGTTTCAATTAATTAAAGATGTATTACCAAGTAATTAATTAATCAGATTGATTAAGCACAGCGGAATATTCTTTTATAAAATCCCCTTAAAAGATTATGAAAATCACATAACTAAATTAAGTCTTGTGGATGTACAAACACATTGCAGATATATCAGTTATAAAGTGCATAATGTAAATGACATAAAATAAAAGTCACAAGAGGTTTAAGTGGTTCGGAGACTGAATAACTCCTAGTCCACTCTTGTACTACACAGATTAAGAAATCAACTATGACTTTAGTCTGAGGACACTCTGTCCTTTTCAAGCCCCGCAGACTTGGATATTTAGTCACTAAGACAAGGACACTAAGACCTCTTCAACCCAATAGACTTGGATATTTAGTCACAAAGACAAGGATCCTCTGACCCCAATTTGGTCACTAAGACCAGGATCCACCAACCCCAATTCTATTACTAAGACCGTGATCCACCGAATTTCTAATTTCTAATTGTTGAAGTGTGTTGAGGTGCCGCTAAGATGGCATGTAAGTTCTTCATCTTATGGTACTTAGTAGCATGGTTGTGATCTTCCCTTTAATGTTTGCTAAACTTTATCGTTGAAGTTCGATCTCTTCTAGTTGTCAAGAATTACATATGATCATAGTCGATTTACTCGCTAGGTTGTTTCAATTCAGCTTTTACATCTTCTTTTTTCTTAGCAGCTTTGAGCACTTGTAGGGTCGTAGACTTTTGCTCTACTAACGCGCAACGGCTTTCGCACGTTGGCGCTCAGAGTGGAAAAGGGGGGATTCTCGAACGCGGAAAGGGAAGGGGGGATCTCCCTTCAAGTAAGTCGCGAAGGGAGTTCAAATAAAACCGCATCAAGCGCCAAGCATGAGGGGCTTAGAACAATGAGCGTCCATGGGTACCTTTTTACTCTAGTTTCGAGGATCAAGATATCGCCATTTCTCTCAACGCCTCAACTCCTTAGATCCATTTTGCAAGTTCGTTATTACGTAGTTCCAGAACGATTAAATATTTACCTACCCCTAATCTGGCCCGAATATAATTCAGTAAAAGAAAGAAGAAGGTCCTACATCACCAACATCAGCTCGGTCATGTCCTACATCATCTTGCACACAAAGCTTTGACTACTTGGCTCTTTCGCTCTTCTACCTTCCGCACATTGTCAGCACTTCGCATTCAGAACGTAAGCTCTCTAAACCGTTGACGCTTTTTTTAAGCTCAAGCCTGCACTTTCGATCTTCATTATGTGCTTCGGCTCTCTATTTTAATGCAACAGCCTTTTACATGTGGTTGGGATGTTCAACTCTTTTTGTAATCGTAGTGTGTTCTTGCATTTTCTTCTTTGATCTTACACTCTACATTTTTCAATGTTCGTCCACCATCCCGCCAATCATCACCGAGTTGAGTTGTTCTTTGAGCATCAGATTTGAGGCTCGACTTCTTCAAGTACTCAACATCTTCTCATGATCTTCTAATGTGCTGCCAAGTTGACGTTTAATCTCCTTCTATTTGTTCTTGACAGCCATGACACATCTTCACTTTTAGAGTGATACTTACTCTACGTTTTCATTTGTTCGGCTCTATGTTCTTTTTGATGATAGATACTTTACTTGTATTTGTTGTTCAATACCCGTAATCCTCTCTTTCCATTTTAAATGATATCTCCTTTTATAGTCCTTTTGAAATTCCCATTACAAAGTGTCCGTTGAGCATTTAATGCCCGTGTACTTTGATATCCCACGATGTCGACTTTCCGGAGTCATTGTGTCGTGTACTTTCTCGGCTTAGGACTTGTCCATCAAGTCATAGCTTTTACCTACTTCCTCGACAGTAACTTTCAAAGAACCAGCCAAAGATACATCTTTGATTTCTATCAAGGATATATAGTTTAACACCTCGGGATCTTCAACTTGCAATGGAAAGCTCAACTTTCTATTCTTTTGTTTGTTGATAGTAAAGTGATGCAAATCGTAGACTTATACTTTGTATTATCACTACAGTTATAACTTTGGCTTCTGTTCTACTATCTGATTGCTTTATGCTGCTTGGGCTTGATGTGCAGACTTCTTTTTGTTCTTCGAACACTTTAGCAGCTCTTCGATACAGAAGACGACTCTCGATTTTCATTGTCTCTTGATCCTTTACTTCTCTAGGTCATTTCGCTTCACCACCCTCGATTTACTCGAGAAGTTGAAGACAACTCTATGATTTGTTTATCTCCCGATGCTTAACGTTACCAATTGTTGCTTTACAAACTTCGTTATTAATCGACAACCTGCCTTAAGCTTTATGACGATCAAAGTATATTTATAATGTAACCTTTAAAGAGACCTTCCGGAGAATCCTTTTGTGAGGACTAAGATATTTTCGAGTATATCCTTCGCTATCAACTTCTTGTTTGGCCTTCAACTCATATCCATGGCATGTAGGTAACCTATACAATCGCTTTTTAGATCAATGGTCAGCTTTTATAAATGTTGCTTTATGATTATGAGGCTAACTTTACGATCTTGACTTTCTTCAATGATCTTGGAGTTTCAGATGATATGACTTTCATTCAAAGATCTTATCGAATATTCCATGATTAAATTTTTCTATACGAGCTTTACTCGACTTTTACGATTTATCGATCACTTTCAGACGTTGGTCATTACTTAGCGAAGTGCTCTTTACAATAATCGTAATAGCTGCGTGATTCCTCCTATAGCTCTGTGATAGCTTTGCACCTTTGTGATTCACTCTCTAACCATTTCTTCTTCGCCATACAATTAAAGTGAGTTCGGTAATCCACCTAATGCTATATTGAACATGAGTCGACTCTGCAATTCATCTTCATACTACTACTAAACCCAAGCAGAGTAACTCAATGGAACCTTATCGCCTATACATCGATCAACTTCAATGAGATCAACCCAACATTATTTGATCTTTCTAATTTAAGTCACATCAAATCATTTGTAAAGACTTTACAAAACTTGTACAAATATACATTAATCATATTGTTCTACAAACATCTAGATTACTCTACTAACAACATTTACACTACTAACATGCAGAGTAACTTTTACAAATGATCCTATCTATTACATATACAGTCAAGTTAAAGATCAACCTAACAAGTTTGATCTCTATTCTAATTCTTTGTACATAGATGTGAGTTAAGGGCAGTACAAAACTTATGTATACAAATATACTTTGTGTTTTATCATCAAATCATATACATTTGGAATCTTATCAATGTTCTGATCAATCTCCCCCTAAATAAAGCAACCTCCTAATCTACATATAGATTCCTAGCAGATGATACTTAAGAGCAGATTCTTGTGTGTGGGTCATGTGGGATTAACTACCTCGTGATGAATGAAGTTGAAGCTTTTGAAGTGATACCTAATGCTTTAACTTTCTTAAAATTTGTAGTGAAGGAGATAGATCAGCACCGCATAAACAGCAAAAAACCAATATGTTAGTTGTGGTGAGGGGTACGGGGATTTTGCAGGGGAGAAAGAGAAAAAGTGGACGAGGAGCAGGAAGAAAAATCATTGGATGTATAAACAATGTGGTTGCATTCGGATAGTTACAGCTGGCAATAAATGGTTCAAAAATTTTCGGTTCCTAGTTAAATGCAGGAAATATTATTGCAATCTACTTGGTCCACTTTCAATTGAAATTATTGATTATGATTCTTTTTATTAAGTAAAATATAATAAAAAGAGGCACCAAAAGGAAATGTCGTCCCAGTACTGTGGGCACATACAAAAAAATTATGGACATTAGCCCAGCAACCCCAGACACCAAAAAACCATCTCAATCAGCTAGGGATTATGAATATAATGAATTTTTGAAGTACTACTATTTAATGTTAAGCCATTAGTTTAGAAACAAATTGTCAGGCTTTTAATGTTAGCCACCAGCAAATTCACTAGAATGCTGAAAAGTCAATAAAACTATGCCAAAGAAGCTAAATTATGATTATTCAATTTTTAGTTTTTGACCCTGAAGATAAGTTAAAAGAAGCAACAAAGGAGGCTGCAACCCTTGTATGCATATTCCATAAAAGCAGAGTAATGCCACCCCAACCTACAAAAAACACTCAGCAAGGAGACCTAAAAGAATATTCACATCTCGCCCCAAAAGCCAAAAGTAGGCCTCAAAAAGCACAAAGCCTGTCATCTAACACTGGTCTAACTTCATCCACAAAGTCATCAAAATTATCAACAAATTCCTATATAAGTCAACTGTCCTAAATATAATGTGTACAGGAAGGAAGTCCTCAACTTAGCAACTGCTGTTCGACGCCCTTGAAGTCTCTCATATTCTTTCACTCCCAAAGCACCACATTAAGCACAGGTATATTCAATTAGTTCAACTCTAGGAGTAAGATATTTAATATCACGTACACGGCCTCCAAATACTAATTTCATTTTTTTTAAAAGACTAGTATTAAGAACTTGCAAACCTTATGCTTCACATAAACAATATCTGTAACTGTTGGGTCATGATATTTCCTCTCTTTGGGCAGGGTAAATTGGGCTTACTCATTTAATTAATCCATTGGGCCTTTATTATTGAATTGTGGAAGTCATTGAGCCCAGTCACCATATTATTTCCATTTTAACCTATAAGATCGGGTCGGTTCAGTGGATCGACCCCTTAGACATTTTAATATCTATTATTTTGACTTGCAATGATGAAAAAGTATGACGGTTGACTAAAACTCCTGCCATGCATTAATGTGGATGGGATCATAGCCGGCCGACGATAGAAACAGTGACCAAAAGCAGTGGATAGACTACATGCAGTCGGCAGGACCCATCGTGTCGTGGGGTCAGGTCGACACGAGAGTGGGTGGCACGGTAATCCCATGAAGAAGAGAGTATAACCTAGCCGTGAAGTCTTCACAAAGAGGTACTTTTCTCATACACATTATCATTCATAATCACGCATACAAACCAAGAATTATTATCTCTCTCAATACACTAGACATTACATCCTCCATCGTTAACCTTGTGAACACGTATAATCGACTCTCACGCTTTGAAGCTATCCCCGTCGACGGAAATGTAATCGAAGCTTGTGGTGTTTATCGTGTTTATCGCGCGAGGATCGTATGCGTCTTACGTGATTGGGGCGTGGCGTAAGATCTTGGCGTTAACATCAAGGCGCTAGAAGGAGGGCGAGTTCTAGTGTCATTGAAATTTTCAATCATAACCTACTTCCCGGAAGATGATGAGGAGTAGAGATGGTACACTGGAAGAGGCAAAGGCGATGGTAAGTAGCTCATCACCGCCTCGTGTTTCGATAAAGGATCGTCTGGGTCCTTCTAAAAAGTGCTCACAAGAGTACGGCCTCTAAGCATAATTCGTGAGAACTCCGCCCAAAGATCCATGGTGGGGCCGGATTTAAAGTTGGTTTTCAATGCCGATAAGGAGCGTGATCATGGTCTGTGGGCGGCGAAGGCTCACCACCAAGACCCATCGTCAAGTGGTCGGGGAGGACAGAGCCGCCAAATCGAGGCGATGGCGGGCAAGCGAGATAAAAAGCCTCGAGGTTCTCATTAAAGCAGAGAGAAGATATAGCTGAGCAGATGCTTTGGGTGGCGGAGTTAAGGGACGAAGCATCTAGCCGTATTCAAATCTCGATGGGTGGAGTAAGCATAAGGAGATGCCACGGCGAGAGGGTGAGGAACCGGAGCATTCATGACACGTATTCAGAGATCGCTCTCGCAGCGGGGAGAAGATCGAGGAGCGAGAACTCCGTGGCCTCGAAGAAGGCAATCGATGGTCGCTTAGTTCTCGACGCCACGCGACGATGATGAGCGAAGAAGCGGTCGAGGGAGATCGTGCGAAAACCGTAAGAAGAGAGTATCGCACGACCATTCTCATCATAAGGATAGAATTACATGTCGAGTAGGTCGAGAAGTCCCACAAGCGGCAATGGGATCGGCAGGGAAGAGGTCGATCCACTCGCAGACCGAATATCGTTCAGAGAGAGGGGCCTCCTCGCGACCAAAGGTGTTGATTTTACGGTGAAGGAGTTGAAAGAGCCCGGAAATAAATTACCGAGAGGTCCAACAGTGAAGGACACTCCGGGAAGAAGGCATCCCTTTTTCCTCGATATTCTCAAGGAGAAGCGCGATATCACCAAAAAGTCATCTTCGTATGGAGAGTTACGATGGGTCCGGAGACCCTTACCACTATAACAAAGTCGCTCAACCGGTGATGGACTATTATGACTTCACCGATGTCGCCAAGTGTCACACTTTTGTCACAACGCCGAGAAAAGACGCGAGATGCGATGGATGGGGACTTTACCATCGGATTCGATATCCTCTTGGTGAAGCTTTGGATAAGTTCCACGCACGCTTTGGGGAGCAACCAAGAAGGGGAAAGCTTCTACGGGTTCTTTAGCAGACAGATCCGCAGCTCACCGGTGAATCTTTAGTGCCAATATGTAAAGAGGTTCGAGAAGCGGTTGGTCGTGTCCGACCTTAATGATCTCCAAGTTGTGGGTTTGTTCCGAACGGGCTAGATCCGTGAAGTCCGAGAAGTTTGGTGAAGAAGTTGATGTTCCACCATCCGAAAAGCTGGCGAAAGCCTTTGTGGCGACAAGGCGTATATTATATTGTTGTAGAAGAGGCTATGAATAACTGAAGCATCCTTCTTCTGACCAATTAAAGGAGATAGAAGTTTCAAGGCCAAGTTGATCGTAGAAGAATGGGGGTATAATGATCGGTCGAGGGCGCTTCAAGAAGATAATAAACTTCGTGGCAAGCGCGTGAAATATCCACCGCTTTCGCCTAAAGGTTAATAAGGTTCTACACTAAATCGAACACGAGATAGTCGGTGATTTTAGATCAAATCGAAACCAACCTTTCTTCGAGCCACCTCGTGATAATTATAGATGACAAGGCAACTCTCAGAATATCGTGGCTATCATCAAGTCGGCCGCCACGACACTAATGAAAGGTTGCAATTTAAAGGATTTCGTGGAGAAGAAGATTCGAGGCGGCTTGCTAGTTCAATATGTGGCCGAAGGACCACCAGATCGATCGAGACTATCAACCGTCTTTGCTCAGACCGGTTCAAATGGTTCCATCCATCCAAAATGCTCCATACCACCGCCAAGGCACGCCATCGATGTAATAACCGGTGGATCCGTAGGGAAGTTGGTAGGGAAGAAGAGAAGGGCTTACACTGATTCGATCGTATCGCGATGATGATGCTCCCAAGATCGACAGACCATTCCCAAGAACCGTCATATCATTTACGGATCTGATTATCTTTTCGAGAGCCCATCGAGCCACAATGAAGGGACATTGGTGATCACAAAGACAAGTGGGCTCGGTGGATGTGAAACGCGTGATGATAGACAACGGGTCTTGGGTGGATATTCTATATGCCCACGCTTATCGGAGGATGCATCTTGATGGGCAAAAATGGAGGTCGGCAGAGACTCCTCTATACTTGCTTTCTAAGAACGATCCAATCAAAGTCACGAGCACTATCAACTCCCGCTTATCTTGACACAAAGACCTCGGCAGTAGAAATAACGTGTAAATTCTATGTCAGGTACGTAGAGATTCTTACCACGCCATACTGGGAAGGCTACATTCGACGGCTCTCCAAGTCATGACCTCCATCCCTCATTTCAAAATCAAATTCCCCACGACGCACGGAGTAGAGAGGTGGGGAGACTTAGATCCGGCCCGACGATGCAATCTAATGTCATTATTTCGTCCGGAATGGGGTCAAATGAAAAAAGACAATGGCAATTGAGATCGAACCTTCACCGAGAGCAACTCGGGCAGGGTGGTAATCCCCGCAGGGGGGACGGAGGAGATCGAGTTGGTCATCGTGAAACCTGACAAGACAAAGTGAGGATCGGTTTGGGTCTACCGTAACCTCTTCTGACAAACCTTATGGAACTCTTACGCCGCTATGCGATATTTTTGCATGGGAACCACAGGGGCGTGCCGGGAGTTAAATTAAAAAGTAGCTAAGCATAAATCGGAGATAGATCCTTCAAGAAGCCAGTTCATCGAAAAGGCGAATCTTTTGCGCGAATCGACGGAAGATCATTGATGAAGAGATTGCAAAGTCGCTAGTCTACCGACTTCATCTACGAAATTGATTACCCGTGGATAAGCGAATGTGGTGTTAGTCTGCGAAGCAAATGGAAAATGGCGGGTTTGCATCGACTACACCGATCTCAATAAAGCTTCGTCTCAAGGACTTTTATCTCTCACCCCATATCGATCAAATTAATCGATGCCACTTCGGGGTATGACATTACTAAGCTTTATGGATGCTTTTTCAAAGTTACCATCAAATATCCATGTGTAAAGAGGACATTCCAAAGACAATGTTCATTACACACCGCTCGGCATTACGCGCTATAAAAAGATGACTTTTGGCCTCATAATGCCGGAGCCACCTACCGTAGAATGATGAACTTCATCTTCGACGTGTGGTGGGGAGGAACATGGAGTTTTATGTAGATGACATGATCGTGAAGAGTATGCAGATTCGTAAGCATTTGGACGACTGGAGGAATGCTTTCGATCGTCTGCTATCGCTAATCGAGACTCAATCCGCCCAAATGTACTTTCTACCTTAGTGCGGGAAAGTTTCGGGTTATCTGGTCAATCGGAGGGCATCGAGGCCAACCCGTAGAAGATCCGTGCCATTCTTGATATGAAGACTCTCGATCGCTCAAAGACGTCCAACGTCTGAATGGTAGGATTGCGGCTTTAAGGAGGTTCGTCGCCAAATCTGCGGAGAGATGCCTTCCTTTCTTTAACACATTGAAGGGGCCGAAGAATGCGAAGACGTTCCAGTGGACTTCGGAGTGTGAAGACGCCTTCCAAGGCATAAAGACATATCTGTCTTCTGCTCCTTTATTGGTGAAACCCGCCCCGGCAGAGACCTTATATTTATACCTTGCAGCAAGTTCGTTGGCGGTTGGAGCAGTGTTGGTTCGGGAGATCAGTGGGAAGCAGCATCCGGTCTATTATGTCAGCCACATCCTACGAGATGCTGAAACCAGGTATCCGAATATTGAGAAATTTGCCTTTGCTTTAATAATTGCTAGTAGAAAGCTTCGGCAATATTTTCAAGGTCGGCTCTGGTCGCCTACATCTGACGACCATCAAGAAGGTGATGGGCAAGCAGGGTTTTAGCGATTAAGCGGCGTGGACTATGGAGTTGTCCCAATTTTTCATCAATACCATCCTCGAATCGCTATCAAGTCGGTGACGCTCGGCCGATTTTATGGTGGAATGTTCGTTCACCGAAGCGGATGGCGCCCTTCCTTGAGATCGAGATCTTTGGCAAAGAAGATCAAGTACAAGAGTGCCAATTTTGTTCTTATTGATGGGGATCTTTATCGATTGGCATTTTCCTCACCATCATTGAAATTTCGGTTCCATCCGAGGCCGAGTATGCTCTTCTGGAGGTGCGACGGGTATTTGTGGTGATCATACGGTGGTCGCCAAGTCTTTGCTTATAAAGTACTTCGACAAGGATACTATCGGCCTACAATTTTCAAGGAAGCTACTGAGTATGTCAAGAAATGTGAAAATGCCACTCATATAGTCCGATCCATCGACCACCCAAGAGCTATATTCGATTTTATCTCCTATACCCTTCACCGTCTGGGGTGGATATATCGGGTCCGTTGCTCAAAGCTAAAGGTCAGTCATTTTATATAGTTCTTTATCGACTACACGACTAAGTGGGTAGAGGCGAAACCACTTTGCTAATAATATGAACAAGAGTGCTTGAAGTTCATAAAAGAGTCCGTAGTGTTTCGCCGGATCCCTAAAGTGTTGATATCTGGACAACGGACGCCACGTTTCGTGGGTTCAAAATTTGAAGGATTTTAAAGGAGTCAGATTCAAAGACAAGAAGACTTCGGTGGCTCATCCACAATGAATGGGCAAGTCGAGGTGACCAACAGACGTGACTGCTGACTAATCAAGCGCAGATCGGATGAAGCTAAAGGAAGATGGCGTAAGAACCGCCGCGCGTTGTGGGCTTATCGAACTACACCGAGGACCACCACGGAGGATTCACCCTTTCGATTGGCTGTGATCATCGATGCCTTAGTCCCCAACAAATCGGATCTCCAAGTCTTGGTCACCGATTCGAGAGATCTACAATGACGACGGATGAAAGCTAATCTGGACCTGCTAGAAGAAGTCGAGAGGTAGCTTTGCTCAAATCGGTCGCTACCAACAAGAGTAGCCAAACATTACAACAAAGGGGTCAAACTTCAGATTCAAGTAGAGACTTCGCCCTTAGAGAAGCCAAGCATCTACGCCTCAAAACACAGGAAAGTTAATGCCGAACCGGGAAGGGCCGATGAGGTGATCAAGTATCAAAGCCGTACACTTATCTGCTAAGGGCATTAGATGGTTCCGAGATCAAGAACACTTGGCACGCGCAGCAGGCTTCGGAAATATTTTCAATAGAGATTAAGTCAATTTACCTAAGTCCGTATACGATTGTTCATTATCAATAAAAGTCACTTTTTCACAATTGTTCCTCGCTCCTCGCTGGTCCTAAGGTCACAATGGTGTAAGGAGGAGGTATGGTAGGACTCACCGGCCATTCGATGGCAAGACACTTATCGTTTCTACCCGAGTGGTGATAAAGGTCCTTATGATCCTATATCGATTTTACCAAGGGTGGTAAGTCAATGGTCACTCACCGATCCTCGGTCCTATTTGTCCTAAGGCATGAAGAATGGTGCAAGGAGGATCACCAAATTCACCTCGCATACGACCGATCTCACACTTTGCATGCAAAGAGTATATATTACTTTATTTTATTTAAGTGTTGAGTTCAGCCATTCAATTCAGCTTAAGTTAAATCTCGTCTGTAAAATTCAATTCACTTCATTTCATAAATTAATCATATATGTCAGTAGTGATTCACTAGTTGGGTTCGGTTTATCGATCTTCAATTATCGACAAGAAATTAACCAAACGGAGCTCACAATCAAGAAAATCAAGATTCATCAATAAAATAAAACGCTCATTCATTCAAATCGACCATAAACTAATCACACGAACATAAAAAGTTTAAAGTAGTTAAATTTTACATGAATCAAAAACAGAGGGACATTCAGCGCCACCTTCGTCCTCTGAGTTAAGTAAGGTCGGTCCAAATGAAAGCAAACGAGATAGCTTTTCTTTACCTCGCTCTCGGCAATCTTCGTACCCCTCCGAATATACCTTCATGATTTCGGCATTAAGTTCGTCTGAATCCCTGTAGTCCGCCTGAATCTGCTTCCGCAGCTCTTCGGTCAGAAGAGGACCCCGTCCCTCAAGATCCTTTATTTTATGACGAAGTTTATGGCGCTGGCTTTATACGCCTTCGCTTCTTCGTCCCGGCCTTCACCGAGCCTCGCTTAAGTCAATCGCTGAAGCTTCGGTTGGTGAAGAAAACTCTCATTTTGGCCTTCAGAGTAGGTTTTCTTGACAATAAGCGTTCACGCTCGATTAAAGCTTGTTGGTCGGGCTTCGGGACGCAGCCAACCCATCCCTCGCGACTTTAACTCGTCGTCGACGCCTTGAATCCATCCTAGCCCGATCTAAGTCTCTTTGAAGGTCATTGATGGTATGAAAAGCGTCTTCACGATCGGCCCTTTCTCGATCCAAGGTCGATTTCAAAGATATTTATCTCCCCTTTCCTCATGAAATCCTCCTCGGCCTCCCCATTTATGTGTCTCTTGGACGCAAACGTCCAAGACAGCGATAAATGCGATATTTTCAAAGTGTTCAAGTCAATGTCCGGATATCCAAACGAGAACAGAGAAATAAAGATAAAGAAATTGTTATTTACCTTAGCTAAATAGCTCATCCCTCTCATCGAAAGCGATTTCCGTCTCAGATGATCACCGAACCGATGGTCACTGTCCTTATTTAAAAGCTCCAAAAAGGTCGAAGGGAAATTTGCATCAATCTAGGCCACAAGGTCGGGGACCCCATAATTTCTCGGCATGATAACTCGACCGACCGGCGAAGGATCGGGTCGTTTTGGGGAAGGTCTCGACCTTTCCGGGAGAAGGAGCCGGTTGTTCGGAGGGTAGGATCATACGTATGCGGTTTCGGGAGAAGGATATTTATTTGGGATGGGTTCTCGAGGGATGAAAGCGTAAGCGAACTTCTGGATGGTATCGTCAAAAAGCGCTTCCTTTTCTGGATAGCGTTGGAACCACTTCGTCTCCCGATCACCTTCTTCTAAATCTGTATTTCTGGCTGTGGGCACGAAGGGTGGGATGATCAAGACCGAGGCACCCTAAGTTCTTCTACAAATCAATGGGATTATCTTGGTTTTTAATTTTTGGTCCGGAGGACACTTCTTCGATCAGACGATCGAGCAAACCTCCTCGCCGAGGGATTGATGTGGGGTTGGCTCTGCTTTCGAAATAAGCTTCGAAAGGGTGAGAAGAGGTGTTGACTGGCTTTCTAGTGGCCCTCCTCTTCTCGACGAGGATAGAGGGTCTCTTCCTAAGTCTGAAACCTCATCACCTCGGTTCTTCTGCTCGAATTCGTCAAGCAGTGTATTTCCGGGTCGGTTCGGCCGGAGTAGCTTCATTGGCGATTCTCAACAAATTCAAGACTTCCTTTTACAAGAAATCTTCAAGCTCCTTTATTTCTAAGGAGCTCGGTCTGATCAAAGATACTGCATGAAACAAACAGTCCTATGTTAGATTCCACATCATAAAAGCATTTTCGTAAATTTATATATATGAAATAGACCAAAGGTTATACGTATGGTCATATAACCACGCTCGCTTTGAGAGGAGTCCATTTCACTCCTCCTTAGGGAAATTGTCGAAAAGTTCCATCATTTCAACTTCCCGCTCTTCGAAATGTCTCCGTCAGCAGAGATCTTCTCGCGGTTACTTGATTCAGAAAGAAGAAATTTCGGGACCTTTGACGTAGAACCACTTCTCCTCGTCATCCCTATTGCGTCAAGGAGTGTTCACCAATGAACGCCTCTCGAACTTTTCTCCCGACTTTGAGAATGTTTCACAAGGGCCTGAACCCTTCTCTCTGGATTGGACTATTTTGTATACGGTAAAGAAGAAGTCGAGGAGGGATCAACGCCCAACTTCGTGGCGTAAGGCCACGAAGGCCAAAATGTGAATGTAAGAGTTTGGTACCAATCAAGTAACCCCACGCCCAGAACCCCAATATAGTCACTATAAAAATATGCAGAGGAAACGAACCCCTTCTCGAAAGCAAGGTCACGGGACGGGCCAGTAGTCCAACCTTCTGGCCGTTGGTACATCTTCTCGCCGGATCTGGGAACCCTGACCGCATGGGTATCCGGAATGTGGTACCGAGATCGAATCTTTTTTAATTCAGCCTCAGTCACGATAGAGGGAGTATTGGCATGCGAGAAGCGATCCGTGCTCCTGTAGTATTCGGAGGGGGTTTTGGGAGTTTTTGAAGGGGATTTTGCTTGCCACCCCTCAGGGATTCATGGTCGAGGTTCCTTCACGAGGTTTGGGTTTGGTGGAACGACGGTGATCGGTGTTACCAGTATGGGTGAACCTTGTTCAGAGTCTTGGGAAGCCATATTTGACGGTTTGCAGAGGAAGAAAGAAAGTTCAGAGGAGCAAAGCAAATTCAAAAGGCGCTCGAATTTCAAATGGGCGGTAAAAACTCACAAATTTGGTAAAGTTATCTTTTATAATCGACGATTTACACGGTGTTCAAGGCCTCTAACATTAAATGTTAGTAATGATTTAGAATTTGAATGGGAAGCGTCCGGCTCCGTCCGGATATTTAATGGATGTGGCCTTTTCGATTTGGACCTCCGTTCTCCTCTCATTTCATCTCGTGAATGATGAATCGGGTACACTTCAATTATTTCTTACTACGGACCTTTAGTAAAATATCACGGACCATTTATAGTTTTCTATTAAACATTCTGCTCAACAAAAACTAGGGGGCAATGTTGGGTCATGATATTTCCTCTCTTTAGGTAGTAAATTGGGCTTACTCATTTAATTAATCCATCGGGCCTTTATTATTGAATTGTGGAAGTCATCGAGCCCATCACCATATTATTTCCATTTTAACCTATAAGACCGGCCTGCTTCGAAGGATCGACCCTTGTACATTTTAATATCTATTATTTTGACTTACGAATGATGAAAAAGCATGACGAGTTAACTAAAACTCCCGCCACGCATTAATGTGGATGGGATCATAGCCGTACCGACGGTGAAAACAAAGGACGAAAAGAAGTGGATAGACTACATGCAATTGGCAGCCCCATCGTGTCAAATGGGTGTCGACAAGAGGGTGGGTACTACGGAATCCCAAGCAAGAGAGTATAACCCAGCCAGAAGTCTTCACAAAGAGGTACTTTTCTCATACACATTATCATTCATAATCACACACACAACCAACGAATTATTATCTCTCTCAATACACTAGACATTACATCCTCCATCATAAACCTCAGTGAACACGTATCTTCGACTCTCACGCTTTGAAGCTATCCCCGATGAACGGTGGTACCCGCTTGTTAAGGTGTTTATCGATTCTTGTCGCGGGATCGGGCGTATGCCTTACGTGATCGGGGCGTGATGTAAGATATCATGGCGTTAATAAAGAACCATTGACCGCTTATAGACTTACAGATGCCATTAAAGGTTTTTGCATTGACAGTGATCCCACTAATGTTCAAAAGAAAATATCCGCAATAAGTCTTATCTATACAATGATCATGCTAAAATTCGTAATAAACTATCAAAGACAACAAGGATATAAAAATACCGAAAAAGAAAACTACCAATAACAACAACTCAACACAAGATAACGACAACACGATGCCGACAAGAACAAGGAAACATCAACACAACAACATTGACAACAAAATATTACGACAACAACGGAATGGTAACGGTGTGTTCATGCAACTGTTAATATTAGGAATTAAAATTTCTAAAAGGTTAGTGTTATCACAATCACACTATATTGAGAAAATACCAAGGAAATTTAATCAATATGATTGCTATCCTATGGGAACACCAGTAGATATAAATATACACTTGTCAAAAATAAAGGAGAGAGCATATCACAACCTAAGTATGCACAAATAATTGAAAGCCTTATGTATGCAATGAATTGTACACGTCCTGACATAACATATGTTGTTAATAAATAGATTAGAATTACAAGCAATCCAGGGCAGATAAAGAGATTATAAGAGTTTTAAGGTATTTAAAATACACTCAAAACTTTGGATTGCACTACTCAAGATATCCAGCAGTACTTGAAGAATATTGTAATACGAACTGAATATCAGATACAAAAGACTCTAAATCCACCAGTGGCTTTGTGTTTACACTAGGTGGATGAGCAATATCATGGAAATCTTCTAAACAAACGTGCATTGCTAGATCAACAATGGAATTTAAGTTTATTTCATTGGATAATGTTGGAGAAGAAGCTGAGTGGTTTCGTCACTTTTTAGAAGATATTTTTATGGCCTAAAACTGTGTCGGATGTTTGTATCCATTGTAATAGTCAATCAGCAATTAGAAGGACACAAAGTCACATGTATAATGGTAAATCTAGACATATTCGCCAAAGACACAATACCATAAAACAATTGTTCTCTAATGACATTGTGCATATTGAATACATAAAGTCGAAAGAGAATATAGCGGATCCATTAACTAAAGGTTTGACTAGATAGCAAGTAAAAATAACATCGAAGGGAATGGATTTAAAAGCCTATAAATAAGGATCGTAGTGATGGAAACCCAACCTAGTTGACTGGGAGATCCCAAGATCTAGGTTCAAAGGGACAACTAAATTATGAACGATTCAACCAATGAAGAAATAAATTTCTTCTGCTCATTCCTACGATATAAGTTATGCTTTTAATGATTCTTATATCTTGATAAAAAAATGGGGTATGGCAGGATACTCTTCTTAAAAATCACCTATGTGGGCCAATTCTATGAGAATGATAAGGCTATACTTTTCTAGAGCACTCATAAATCCGAGAATGTTTAGGGCCAAAATGAACAAAATCATGAAAACCAAACAATGTCTGGAAAGATTCTGTGCGAACTTCTATTGTCTCAATTTACACAAACGGTTGGACAAATCAAGACATCACGATCACTGAACAACCAATAAACCCGATAGTCTTTCACAAAGGAAGGTTCAAAGCCAGAAACAACCTCTCCTCTCTCTATACAAATGATTTTCAATTTTGACTCTCTCAGAGTGCATAACATTTGTATAAGGTTGACAGTCAATTTTATTCATGTGGGGGATTGTTAGAATTTGAGTTTAAATTAAAGTAGGTTTCATTAATCATTTGAGATGAATCCACGTATCAATGTGTTCTTCTCTATGAGTAGATTAAAATCAAGTATTAAGAAGCTCAAATCCACAATAAATACTTGTGGGAAGCTAAAGTCTCACATAAGTTAAGGACTAAAAATCAATTGAGTATATATGTAATTAGTTTGCTCTTGGGTTTGAGCTCCAAGGGGCACCCCACTTTTCTAGAGGGCTGAGAACCTAGTTAAGGCTTGGTTTGACCACATGCGCGCCGCCGCCGCCGTCCGATCGGCCTGGCTCGGGGTCGTAGGTCGTGGGTCATTTGTATATGTGTATCTTTTTGGGCAACATTCTTTAAATTTTGTTTTGTTTAGCTCCTTTTTTATTTATTAATTTTTGAAGTAAGGCAAGCAAACAAAGAAGAAGCCAGCGCTTGACACCAGCACCATAGCACTAGGGTCAGCACTCCAAGGCGCGCGCCTGACTTGGTTGGTTTCGCCTGGCCTGATTGATACCTGTTCAGCCATGCCCATTCGTATGTGTCCATTCGGTTCGCAAAGGTTGTGTTGAAGGGTCACTAAATCCTCCTATAAATATCATATGGAGAGGCAGTCATTTTATTCATTCATTCAATTCATCATTTCATAAGCCATATACATATTTTTGAGAGTTCAAAACATTTTGATTTGTTTTTTTTTTGTGTATGTTATTTGTAGTGTTTCTAGCATACGTTTTCATTGTATCAATACGTTACTCAATATGTCAAATATATTTACACAATTTAGCAAAGCAATATATATATATATATTCACAGCCCAATAAAACAGTTATAGATTGATATGAAATACGAATGGCATGATTTCATACATAAATTTACTAAAAGCATTCCAAGGATGCATAATCAGAAAGAAATAATAGCAACATTTAGAAACACTGAGCAATTGGCTGAGCTTACCCGACCGACTGTCACTAAATTTCTGCAATCAATGGTTGTTACTTGTTAAAATGCCTTATCTCTCGTCTTCGCAACAATGGCATAATCACTACTTCAATAAAATATATATGGAGTGATATATACGTATATTTGTGTTAATTTCTGTAAAAATTTGATTAATCAACAAAAATAAACAATAGAGCCTAATCCATTTTTCTCTAAATTTCTCTCTAAAAACTGTATGTTGTAATGTGTGTATTACTGTGAGTATATAATGGATTAAGCTACAGAAGAACCGCCATTAAAAAGCCCTAAGGTAGAGCTTCTTGACCTATTGCCACAAATGGCAACAAGTGTTTCCTTCCAAAGCTTCCATCTGTTTAGGATTTTTGTTTCTCTCTCTCAAAAAAGAGTCAAAAGGCTGTTACGGTGCTATCTTGCGCTGGTACGTCACTGTACTTGTCCTGGATAAGAAGCGTGACTCGTATAGGAGGACATTTTCGACTTTTTGACTTTTGAGATTGTTTTAATGAGGTTAAGGTTGGATGCGAGACCGACCACTATAACGTGTTGGGGTACAGATTAGAGTCAACGTGTTGGGATGATATTGACTGTTTAATTTTAATTATGTGGGACCAACATTTGTATTAGAATAAACTTTAATCCCACTATTTTTGTGAGGTTTTGGATATTCTCATCAAGAAAAAAAATGAAACATAATTTCCGATTTATCCTCGTATTAAATATTCTTGTGTTTGTGAATAAAGGGTAATGTAGAAAATACAAAGTGATTTAGAGGGTGTTTATTTAGAGTTGAATGGCTAAATGACTCATCAATCAGTCATTTAACATTTGTTTTGAATAAAAATGATTGAATCGATCAAATTTTTGGACTGAATGACTAAGTGTAATTTTTTTGATTGAATATGAATTGAATCCATCAATTTTTGGTCAAAAAAAGTCAAATATTCAATCCACTTGTTTTCTATTTCATCCCTTAAAAAACTTACAAATGAGATAAATAATAGAAATTTTCAATTTTTTCATATAATTAAATTATAAGAATCAAAATTTAATTAAAAAATTATTTAACAAAGGGTCGTTCGTAAGGAAATTGATTTCGAGATTGAATTTTATTTTAATAAAAAGTGTGTGAAATTATATTTTAACGTGAGTATGTAATGTGAACTATACATAGGACAAGTCTGTATGTATTACATGATCTATGTAGAAATATCAAAAGTGTACATCTCTGTCTCATAATATATAAAGTTTTAGAATTGTCTGAAAAATTAAAAAATAATTATATAACATTAAATATAATATTAATCGTTTATAATACCATTTATCATATATTTATCTCATATTCTCTTTCATCTCATAACATTTTTTCATAAGAGATAATTTTGAAAAGATTGTGACTAATACTCTTAAATTATATAAAACGTCAAATAATTTAGAAAAAAATAAAATCATCTAAAACGTCGTATATTATGGAACGTAGGAGTAGAATATGTGGTATACACACTTTGATCATATTTGTTTGTAATGATTATAATCTCAAGATTATATTCTCATAAATTATAATCTCAACACTATATCGAGATTAAATAGTTATAGTCACATATTTATTTATTATGAAATTATTCATGAGATAACTTAAAATAATCTAATATCATGTTTGTTTTGTCTAGGATTATTTAAAGAATTAAATAAAAATTTATCGTTTGAACTATCATACTCTTATTACTAATAACAAAAATATAATATTATCATAAGATACATTAGTTTTTTTAAACAAAGTTAAAAGTTAATTTTGTTCACAATTTTTTAAATACCAAATGATTGGGATTATAATTTGGACATGGTATTAAATAGTCCCCGTTTCAAGTCATTTTATTATTCCGAGACTAATGAGAGCAGATCCTCTATCTCCAAATTCTCTGTCCCCTTATGTCCATTCACTTAAATTTTGACACTTAATCTCTTACTTAACACTAATTAATTTTTAAATTAAATAAAAGGATATGCACAAAAATTTAAGTGTGACACAAGAGTATATGTAAAATTTTAAAGACAAGAGATCTGCTCTCGAGACTAATAGTTACAAGTCTATTTTTAAAAATAAACAAAAGACTTGAGATTAATAGTCATATTCTAAATATAATCATTACAAATAAATATAGACATAATGTCCAAAAAAGAAAAAAGAATATTAAAGGACGTGGAGTGGTTAGCATGAAATAAACTTCATGTTTAATATAATACTGATACGCAAATAAAAAAATTATTCTTTTATCTATATGTTAGTATTGTATTAGATATAAAATAAATTTATCCATGAAATTTGGATCCTTAAAGGAAACAATGACCAGAAAAGGTAAAAGAATATTAAAGGACAGCAAGATTTGGGAAGTACATATTAAAGGTTGGAGATGCGATTGCTTTATAAGGACCACTGTTGACAGCCACATTTTTTGTTTTTTAATATACAAAATAATATTTGACTCCTTTATTTATTTATCAATAATTTTCTCTCTTTTTTTGCTTATAATTACTACCCATAAAGTTTAAAATTTCCGTAAAAGGCCTACAACTTTGTCTTTATTACTAGATCGTCCCATATCCACGAAAACCTTATAAATAGTCCACCAAAATGCCCCATTTTTTTTATACGAAATCGGCTTTTATGATTAAATTGAATTTATTTAAATATTAATATTTTGTTCAACAAAATGTTGCATTTGCAAAAAAAAGCTATAAAATTATTGATATATCTTCGTATGACAATGTAAAATAAATGATATTTTAAATTTATCATCACAATTTCATTGTCATATACTATTTGAAATTTTAATAACAGAAAAACGAGTGAATAATAAAAATTATGTAAGATAAAATTTGAAGCCCTTAACATTACTCATAAAAATTATTTTATTAAAATTAAAAATATAATTTATCTGCGTACAAAAAAGAAAATTAGAAAAGTAAATAAATACAAAAAAACTGTTGGGATAAGATTATTTAATATTGGTTGATATAAATATATAGAAACTGGATAAGGTTATTTAATCCAAATGTAGTTGACAACATCAAGTGGCACTTGATGCGCAGAATATTCAAAATGCCAAATCTTCCGATTATTATTACTTCGGTCATTCTTTATTTTACTACTTTTTTTTTTGCTGAATATTTTATTACTACCTCTGTCATTCTACTGTAATAATTCAAAATGATAGTCTAGTGGTAAAAATTTATTTGTTTGTTGTACATAGGTTTGAATCTACTTGTCTTCTAGAAATCAAAGATTAAAGGGTAACGTTTCATTTGACTTTTCGTACTCTTTTATACGGGCTTACGCCCACGTCCCCCATGATTAGGAGGACTGATCATTCGGTTATAACCGAATACTGAAATATTCATAATTTCACTATCCGAACTACTAACCGAAATTAAAAATAACCGAATTACCGAATTGTAAATTCGGGTATTTCGATTAATAACCAAACTTGTGCTCCTTGTGCTCCATGTTATCATTTATCAATCAAAAAAAGAACCATTTAAATTGTATTGACAATTCATAACCTTAATTGTCCTGACAAAGTTTAATGGTTTAAAATTAACAATACATAATTCAAATTATGACTTAACAAAGTCTAATTATAATCTAGCAACATGCAGTAGCATTGCAGGCTTTGCAACAACTAGCAGTACAACAACATGAACAAGCAACAGCAAGTCAGTAACAACATCAACATGCAACACAAGTAAAATTAAGACTCTCCCGAACTCTTTGTACAACCAGTGAATCATCCACTACTTCCTTCAAGGACTTCGGGTGTGTTTGATAAAAACTGAATGAATATGAATTTGAATTTGAATGAACTAAATCTGAATCTGAATGAAAAAAATTATTTGATAATTGACATGTCTGAAACATTTAAATAACAATTTTTTATTATTTTACCCCTTTAAAAAAATCAAAATTATTGTAAATTTATTTAATATTACTTGATAAACTATTCATCCCAAATCGTTTGAAGTAGGGTCGGCAAGCCCAGTTGTTGATGAATTATACTTGTCCCCCGAATCAATGAAAGGGGCTAGCGCCAGTTTTGAGTCAGAGTCTTCCCCGCTGCCCAGTCAGAAGATGAGGCTGCGCCTTTTTTCCTCTTTATTAACCGATCCGCCTGGACAAGCGGCTGATAGATCCTGGTCTATCTCGCAGCCATTCAAACGATTTTTTTTTTCTTTCAAAACAAACGCACTGAATGGCTAACCAATTCAACCTTTCAATCCTAAACAAACAACCCCTTCATCTATAACTGCATAAATAAACACTCATTCTTTAACCCTTTTAACTGCATAAATAAAGATCATTTATCCATCGAGTGTATGTGTCAGTAAGAGACTAAGAGTAGAAGTGGTTATTTTACAATCTATTTTGCCTCTTCCAAAAAGATGACCAATTATGCATCATAATCCCCTATAGTACCTCCTTGCAGTGCAACCTAAAAATAAGAAAAAAAAAATGAAAAAACAATAATAAACAAAGTCTTTTGGGGATCAATCCAGCCAAGTTCATTTCTTAAAGAAGTAACATTTTTTTTTCTTTTTAGTAGAAAGTGGAGAATTTCATAGGACGAAAAAGAAAATGTACTCCCAGTAAGTTCACAACAAACAAAATTAAATAAAGACTAGAACTTACACAAGAAACCAAGTATAAACCATTATGATACACAAACAAAACATCCCACACCTGTATTAGTTTTCAGTAGCTCATGAGGGAAAAAAAGAAGGAAAAAGAGCAACAAAAAAAAAAAAGAAGCTCAGTAAATCATATCAAAACCTCCCAAAGATTGATACATGAGCACTTCAAACTGAGCTGCCCAAAATCCACCAAATAGAAAAGAGCACTCCAGCCAGAATTTGAGTCCCTACAGAGTCACCCAGTACATGCACAATGCAGCAAGTGCAAATACAAAAAGTAAAATAAAAATAAAAATTATAAACTGAATGACAAATCTACTTGTGGCCCCTATATATGGCACAAGATCAATGACCATAGATTTAAAAAACAACTCCAATTAAAAAACTTCAATTAAAAAAATGATTATGATTCTCAGCTAAGTCAGCTCTCCATCTTTAGAACAGTTCTTTGGATGTGTTTGACTTGCAAATCAGTAAAGATGCAATTAGTTCTCACTTATTTTAGATTCCTTATTTATTGGTTCACTTTTGTGTCGTTATGAAATTTTACAAGTTCATAAGATTATTTGTCTGTAGCTCATTTTAGTAAAATATACACCAAACTAACATTAAACATATCTAAAGACTAACATTAAAGAAAGCCTCACAATCTGGCTTCTTACTATGACATACATAATTGAAACAATCAAACAAATATTGTACACAACAAATTTATGATACACAGTAGAGGAAAATAATATGCACAACTTATTCTTGCAAAATATTCCAGCAACAATAAAGAATTGCAGATTAGTGCTCAAAACAATAATATGAGCACTAGTTTCCATGTTATTAGAAACTTTTAATATCTTCTTGAAATGATATATTCATCAGCCTGTAGAGTTTAATTAAATTGATGCTACATTTTTTTTCAAGGGTTTCAATACACAACTCATAAAACCTTCATACATGCATCTCTACAAATTTCTTATTCATATATCAAGGTGCATTACTCGCTCTTTAAGCATCAGCAACTAATGCTTCTGCTTTTCGAAAATGCAGTGTTTCGAGCTAGCTAGCTATATTGAGAAAATATGAATACTACTTTTTCCCATGTCCTTCCGGGTTTTAAATTCCAACCTACAGATGAAAGAACTTGTTGATTACTACCTTAGGAAAAAGATTGTTTCGAAAAGAATCGATCTAGATGTCATCAAAGATGTAGATCTCTACAAAATCGAGCCATGGGATCTTGAAGGTACATATATATACATAACATTTGTGTTTAATTCCATCCAACAAGTCATATAATTATTTTAGTGAATGAAAATTTACCTGAACAGAGTCGTCGAGGTTGAAGAACAGAGTCACCAACTCCCCGTCGCTGAGTCGAAGGGAGAGAGGCAGAGGGCGCGGAGCTGCCAAGGGTGAGACGGTGAGGCGGAGGCCGGAGACTGAGAGAGGCGGAGATGAATAGATGGCGAAATCGAAACTGAGAGTCGAGACTCGAGACGAGAGGCAAGAGGAATTGGGATCTGGAATTTGGGAATGGAAATTAGGGGGTTAGGTCAAAAACTCAAAATGCAAATACTATACTCATATACATCATATACAGATACAATTATAAAATTATTATTTTTTTAATTAATAAGTTCGGTAATTTGGATACCCGAATAACCTGTTTTTTAAAACCGAATAGCGAGCAATAAATCGGATATAACCGAAATTAGAAAAAAAAAACCGAAAAACCAAAATAATCCGGTTAAAAAAATTCGATTGTGTTCGGTAATTTGGTTTTATCCGTTTTTTGCTCACTCCTACCCATGACCATTTTAATTGGTTTGACAAATTGAAGCTGGTGGTATTCGAACGAGATTGCCTAACGTGCAATTCTTTGTATTCACTTTGATGTGAAATTAAATAATCAGAGTAGAAAATAACTTACAAATTTGAATTTCGAATTTGTATCACCATATATAAATTGGCACCAATGACCCATGATACTAATGTTATTCTTAAAACAAACTAATTTCATAAGCATGTGTATAAAATAGACAAAGTACTATCCAATAATTTAATATTGGCTGTATTTATATATTATACCCAAATATGCCCATATTGGACGGTTACCTGCAAGTTATTCTTTGTTTGACTTGGTTTTATGCGTCTTGTCGACGGCACTAAACTTCAATCAAAAGTTTTCCGGCAACATCTTCATCTTCTTTATATAGAGGCCTAATGTCGTCGAAGCAGGGTATATAAGTTTGACCACAACATCATCTTCTTGCATGTATAGAATGTAGAAACGTTGAAGCACAGCAAAACATGTACACGAGAGCTCATCTTAACCAGCATAAGAGTTCTGCATTAGATGGAAAATTCAAATGAAGCCAATCGCTTATTGAATTTATCAAGGATATTTAACGAAAAAAGGAAAAGGATTTAACGGCATGTTTGACAAAAGTTTGCCAGTAACGGCATGTTTGACAAAAGTTTGCCAGTAACGGCATGTTTGACAAAAGTTTGCCGGTCAAGACAATCGAAATTATCACTTTTCATTCCAACAGTTGATTATGAATACAGGTTTCAGTATAACTACAAAGGCATCTCCCCATTACTTATGAATTAAGACCAAAAGACACAACTAGAAAATGCAGCTTTAACTATGCACTGCACAAGATAAATAAAGCTGTTATTTAACCAAAAAAATACATAATGCAGGTGGAAGTGCAATGCAACCCCAAAAAAACTGTACAGAATGCAGCAGCCTACATAACTTTCATATTTCTTCGCAGGGCACCCCAATAGTGGGGGAATTTGAAATTTGACCCAAATATTTAACACGAAAAATGAATTTCATACAAAATAAACACTTGATTGGTTCTTGACCAAACTGCTGTTAGAACACTTCTTTCTGAAGCTGACGCCGGACAGAATAATGATTATTCAGCAGGCTAGGTAAACAAATAAATTCGCATGCAAAGGAAGTAAACGAATTACCCTAAACACAGAGAAACTTCTCTAATGCTTAAATTATTATTATCAAAACAAAAACTGACTATAACTCAACCCACAAACTGGGTTTTATAGCTAAAGGTTTCCTTATCAGAATGTAACAAAATTCTTATAACTTCAGAAACAAGTTCTAATAGGTAACAAACTTCCTATAATTATGGCGAAAATTAATTACATAATAACAGAAAAAATTTATTTCCTACTAAAACACTGCTACCATAAAAGAATTTACTTTCTAATAAAAGACTACCATAAAAGAACAACACATCTAAAAATAAGAATGCTGATAAAAATACCCGAACTCCTGAAGTCGTAATTACTTTTCTGCAAAATCTCACATGGCCCAATCTTACGATCCTTAAGCTTGTTATACTCGTCAACATGAAAACGATCACGAGTCAAAACTGCCCAAACAAAATCACCAACTTCAAAAATTATCTTTCGACGATGGCTGTCAACCCGATCCTTATACTTGGCATTGTTCTCGCGAATAGATCAGTGCACCTATTCATGGATACTCCGAAGATGATATGTCATTTCATCCGCCTTAGTGTGCACTTGGCCGATCCGTGGAATAGAAACTAAATCCAGGACCCCCCGGAAGGAGTGACCATAGACAACCGCAAAAGGACTCAGACTCGTGGTTCTGTTTGTCGCCTTGTTATAAGCAAATTCCGCTTGAGATAAAGCCAAATCCTACAGCTTCGGTTTAGTCCCAGCCAAACATCTCAGAAGGTTTCCTAAACTCTTGTTCACCACTTCGGTTTGACCATATGTCTGAGGGTGATAGGCGCTGCAGAAATTTAGTTGTGTCAAGCTTCTCCTATAAACTCTTCTAGAAATTACTCATGAACTTGGTATCATGATCAGAAGTGATTGACCTTGGAACACCATGTAAACGAACGATCTCCCGAAAAAATAGATGAGCGATCCAGCTAGCATCCATGGTCTTCCGACAAGCTACAAAATGCACCATTTTTAAAAACCGATCAACCACAACTAGAATAGAATCCATTGTTTGTTGGGTTCGGGATAGTCCCAACACAAAATCCATGCTAATATCAAACCATGGAGCTTCAGGAACGGGTAAGGGTGTATACAACCCTGCATCGTAAGAACTCCCTTAGACTTTTGACATACATAACATCTTTCCACAAAGTGAGCCACATCACTGGTTACCTTCGGCCAATAGTAGTCAGCCGATATCAAGGTTAATGTTATCGCGCCCCAAGTGTCCTCTATAAATTTTGCTGACTATTTGTTGCCGAAGTGAGCAGTCCGGAATGCATACTTGTAATCCCCGAAACAGATACCCTTTATGAAAAACAAAGTCATGCATGCCGCCGACCTTCAATTAATTCTCGATCTATCTTTCTGAAAAAAGGATCATCTTCGTACATATCAGTAAAGGCTTCAAACCCTACGACTTTGTTACTCATAGTGCTAAGGAGTGACGCTCTTCGGCTTAATGCGTTGGCAGCAAGATTCAAATTCCTGCCTAATGACGCAAAGTGAAGGTGAATTCCTGTAAGTGACCCATTTTGCATGCCTTCGGTTTAGCTTATGTTGGCCATTAATGTACTTCAAGGCCTCATGATCAGTAATGAGGATGAACTACCGTTGTACTAGGTAACGACGCCAATGCTTTAGTGACTGAACTATGACATAGAATTCCAAATCAAATGCGGAATAGTTCTTCTTTGACCTGAATAGCTTTTCGCTGAAGAATGCTATTGGTCGTCCTACTTGACTCAAACTCCACCAATGTCGATCCCCGATGCATCACAGTCCACTTTAAACACCTTCTCGAAGTCGGGAAGTATTAGTACTGGTGCTTCGGTCATCTTCTTCTTGACCCGCTGAAAACTGTCTTCAACCTCTTCGGACCAATTGAATAACTTCCCTTTTAGACACTCTGTGATAGGTGCAATTAATGTGCTAAAGATCCTGATGAATCGGCGATAGAAAGAAGTCAATCCATGGAAATTCTTGACTTTATGTAAGGTCTTCGGTGTAGCCCATGCCTTGACTGCATCCATCTTCGATTGATCGGCATGAACACCTTCGGTAGAAACAACGAAGCCAAGAAAAGTTACCAAAGTTGTGAAATAAGAGCTCTTCTTCTGGTTAACAAACTACCATTCCTTTCTCAACGTATCAAATACAATTCGGAGATGCTCACGATGCATTTCCCATGTCGGACTGTAGATGAGAATATCATCAAAGTAAACTACAAATTTTCCCATGAAAGGTAGCAGTACCTGATGCATAAATCTCATGAATGTACTGGGAGCATTGGAAAAGTCTGAAGGGTGTAACCATTCGTTCATACAAACCATGGTGTGTCTTGAACGTCGTCTTCCATTCATCTCTAGGTCTAACTCGAACCTGATGGTATCCGCTTTTAAGATCAATTTTTGAGAAAACCTTAGCTCTGAACAATTGATTTAGCATATCATCCCGACGAGGTATCAAAAATCTATATTTCACTGTAATCTTATTGATTGCTTTGCTGTCGATACACATTCTCCGTATTCATCTTTCTTCGGTACTAACAGAACTGGTACTGCACACGGGATTATACTCTCACAAATGTAGCCTTTCTCCATCAATTTCACTACCTGTCTCTGTAGCTCTTCGGACTCCTTGGGCTGAGTCTGTATGTTGGTCTATTTGGTAAACTCGACCCTAGAACAAGATCTATTTGGTGTTGAATGTCCCTCATCGGTGGTAGTCCATGAGGAAGCTCTTTGGGAATGAGATCAGCAAACTCCGATCAATGTTCGAAAAGGCGTTTGAGGCGTGTCACGCTTGAGGCGCTACCGTGAATGAGGCGGGAGGAAGTCGTGGCAAGGCTACCGATCGATACATAAAAGCTTCATACTTTATTTGGCTGAGGCTTACGGCTTAGTGCGTTGCGCCTTGAGGCGGGTCAAGGCTTGCGCTTTGTGTTGATTTAAAAAAAAGCCCTAAAACTAGTTCATTGCTTCACTTAAGCCTATTGACAGCTGCGACTTCGATTTCCTCTTCTTCAGAGCTGCGACTTCCGACATCCAACAACCGATCGACTTGCGACTGGTTTGTTTCTTCTTCGTCATCTTCTTCTGCTGGCTGCGTCGTCTTCTTCTGTTGGCTGTTGCGTCTTCTTCTTCTTCTTCTTCTTCTTCTTCCTCTCTCCCACTCGTTCTCTCTCGTCTTCTCTGTCACAGTTTTTTTATTCTGTCTCCTTTGTCTTCTGCTGGCAACAACAGTTTTTTTTATTACAATTATTAATTATATATATAACAATCGTATGTATTAATGTATATATAGTAAATCAGTAATAACTAGTAATTAATAACATTATTGTGAATATGTTTTTAAATTTCAATTAATGATCTTAGGCAAAAAAAAATTACTACAATTGAATTGTTATTTAATATGTAAATTGTTTATATAAATTAAAATGTTTACATATTTATGTAAATTGTTTATATAAATATGTAAATATTTATACATATTAATAATTTACAATTTAATTTAATATGTAAATTGTTTATACAAATTAAATTGTTTAAATATTTATGTAAATTAAATTAAATATGTAAATTGTTTATATATATTAAATTGTTTACATATTTAAATTGTTTATATAAATATGTATATATTTATATATATTAAATTGTTTACATATTTAAATTGTTTATATAAATATGTAAATTAAATTGTTTACATATTTAATTTGTTTATATAAATTAAATTATTTACATATTTATACATATTTATATAAACAATTTAATTAAATTGTTTACATATTTATGTAAATTGTTTATAATTCCTATTATCGCATATATAAATTGTTTTGGGGACTTTTAGGTTTTCAAATTGAGGCTTACGCCTCGTCTCGTCCAGAGAAAAACGCGTCGTACCGCTTTTAGCTTTTCGAACATTGACTCCGTTAGCAACTTATGCACATCGACTGATACTTCTGTGTTCCTATCTGTCGAGTTGCTCCAACAAGGAAGTAGAGCATACATCACACCTTCACGATCGGTCTAAAATCTAGACATGGACAATAGGTTCGGGTTTCCGAATGCCAAAGCCGAACTGATTTCTTCCCGTCAAGTAGCTAACACAACCTTTTTCCCTTTTATAATAAGGGAGTACATATTCTTAACGACATTTCGATCATATTGCCAAGGTCGGCCAAACAACACATAGCATGCGTCCATAGACACCACATTGCACCAAGTGTTATCAAAGTATTGTTACCTCATTGCCTTTATTTAACCATGACAACTTATATGGCTTGGGATGACGATATGTTTTTAATTGCAATTTTTGGACAACCTCTTCCGATACTACATTTTCGGCAAAAAGCACATTTACCCCACTGTGGTCGTCGAGTTGTAAGTATTGAGCTATTGCACTTTAAAAAAATGTAATTGGCCCACTGTGTTTTTTAAAAATTTAAAATCAGGCCATTCCGTCCAAAAAATTGGACGGACGTTAAACTCTTTCTTCTATTTTTATACTTGGCTTTTAAAAGAAAAATAAAAAAACAATAAAATGCTAATATGGCTTCCAACATGGACTTTTTCTCTCTTTTCTTTTATTCATCTACAACCCAACAAATTCTCTCTCCTCTTCTTCATCTTCAACCCATAAAATCAATTCAAATTACTTGCATAGATCAGCTTCTTAAGTACAAAACTCATAATGGAGTAGCAATTTTCTAAATCTCATCACTTTTTCAAACCCAACGATCTCTCAGATCAATTCAAACCATTTTTTCAAACCCAATGATTAATTCAATACCCTCTAATTTTCTAAATCTCATAAGATCTTCAAAAACAAAAATCCACCAGTCCAAAAATTCTCAGATCTAAGAGTAGCAACAAATGAGCTTTGAAGTGTTCTCAAATTTGTACCCAGAAATTCTCCGAGAGCAGGGAAGATCGATTGGGATTTCAATATTCTCTGTGTCCATGATCTAACCCACTTTACACAAATGTAGCCAAACAAAAATTCACCAAAACCCAGAAATCTCACCCCTTTCTCATTTTCAGTATCCATTGAAACTAACCTCATTTACCCATAACTCAACACAAACCCACAAAATCCATCTTTTTCTCTCTAAAACCTCACCCATCTAGTACAAAGTACAGACACCATTTTCTCTTCTCTCTATGCTTATATAATATTGGGGTGTATAAATATATATGTAGATTTATACATATGCATTCATGAGTTAGGTCTCCAGGGACAATCTTGGGGTGGTGGTTAATGGGGTGTTTTATTTCTCAGCTAGCTGCCCAATTTGCCTTCTTTCCTCCTTTGCCAGCGACCAGGTCAAAAAACGGGACGACAACAAGTTAGTGGAGTCGCGATGTTCTGTTACTCGACACCAAAAGGGGCAACAAGATTGTAGCTTTTTATCTGAAAAACCCCAAACTTATGTATGTATGCTCTGAGAAAATGACAAATGATGATTTTGTTTTGATTGGCAGTGAAGAAATGTTTATAGGGAGTGAAGATTTGTTTTTATCTTATAATTTCAAATTTATACATATTTTAACTTTTTTTATTATTTTAATATTATACATATTGTAAATATTTTCCACCTTATTTTTAGCATTTGCATACCATATCCACGTGTCTGCTTATTTGATTCCACGTCATTTTCTTGAATTTCTTTTTTTTTTAAATGCCATGTAAGAAATAAATAAATGTACGTCCACTAAATTCGTGATGAATGACCGATTTTAACTTTTTAAAAACACGAGTGAGGCCAGTATATTTTTAAAAGTCTGATGGCTCAATACTTCTAACTTCGACGACCACAATGGGGTAAAAGTGCTTTTGGCCCTACATTTTCACATCTGCCACTGTCAATGATCATCTTGTAGACCTTATCTGCCATTGTACAAGTTGTGTGAAAGATATTGGTTTCAACCAATCATCTTCTGAATCATCCTTGGGAGTTAGTAAATTCTTGCGAATGACCAAAGTCTACTGGCCATAACCGAAAAGTACATCCTCATCATCTTCATACTCATCATACGCAGGTTCACCAAGTTCCTCCGCCTCTTTTTCCATGTCTTCTCCAATCAGGAGATTTTTTCCCTTTTGACTGGCAGACTTCCTACATTCAGTCGCTCTGTGTCCCTGTTCACCACATCTAAAACATCGAATAGTAGGGTCGGGATTGCCTTGCAGTGCAGAACGGGGTTGTTGAGGGGGTGCGGTTCTACTGCTTGTATTGCTCCTCATTATCGGTCTTCTGTTCTGTTGTTGTTCCACATCTCGTGCTCGATGGTAGGCTTCAGCTACTGTCCACATTGAAAGGAGACTGAGCACATCCTGCAATTGTCGTCTTAATTCTCCCATATATCGGGCTACTAACTGTTCCTCCGCTTCAAACAAATTGTTCTGGTCTATTAATTAATAGAACTTCGTATAGTCATCAGCTGATTTGGTGCCTTACCTCAATAGGTGCAGTCGCTTAAACATGGATTGAGTGTAGCCAAAAGGAAGAAAGTGTCCCTACATCTTCGCCTTGCCTCTCTCGTGAGCGCCTCAATTGCTCCCAATAAGCAGATGCTCTGCCCTTGAATTTGATGGCAACCAATTTCACCTTGATACCATCTGGAACTTCCTTGTATTTGAAGATACGTTCAACTTCATTCATTAAATCGATAAATCCCTCCGCTTGCAACATACCAGAAAACTCCAGTAGCTCCACCTTAAAGCCCAAATCTCGACGATGATCTATTCGACCACGTCGCTCCCATAGTTGCTCCCTATGATGCTAAGGGTTATCAAAATTAGACTCGGAGTAATAACCCTCCTCGTCACGATCAAGGTGCGGAACTTCCTCAGCCAGAACCTGTCCACGACGACCCAGATTTTATGCCACTAGATGCTGGGTTAGCTCTGCAACTTGTCTCTGTAAATCCTCAATCATCACGTCCTGAACGTTAAGATCACGGTGCGGAACTTCCTCAATTGGAACCTGCCCACGACGACCACGACCACCAACCATTGAAACTGATGAAATCTATTCCAAGGAAGATGTTAATACTTTGATACCAACTGACGTCGAGCAGAATAGCGATTATCCTATGGGCTAGATAAACAAATAAATTCACAAGCAAAGGAATCAAAAGAATTACCCTAAACACAAAGAAACTTCTCTAATGCTTAAATTATTATTATCAAAATAAAAGCTTACTATAATTCAACCCACAAATCGAGTTTTATAACCAAAAGGTTTACTTATCAGAATTCCTATAACTTTGGAAACAAGTTCTAATAGGTAACAAACTTCCTATAATTATGGCAAAAAGTAATTACGTAATAACAGAAAAGACACTGTTGCCATAAAAGAATTTACTTTCTAATAAAACACTACCATAAAAGAACGTAACATGTCTAAAAATAAGAATGCTGATAAAAATATTCGAACTCTCGAAGTCATAAAGTCGAACGCAAAGAAGTTTGTCATCAGAACCCGAAGAAGTTAATGACCGCCATTCTTGCACCGATCCTCCGACTCATGGTACTTCAATGCCAACAACGTGTTGTCCGACAACGCAGCATCATCCCACTCAGATTCTCTTGCATCAGAAACTTTTATAATTAACCCTAACACGGGCCAGTTAAACGCCCCAATAAGATCTAGAAAAATCCCCTGCCCACGCACACCTTTCTCTATATAAAGTTCCATATCTCTCTTGTTCTATAACCCTCAGCTAGCAACATTGACAGGTTTTTTGAAGCAGCAGGCACAAATTAAGATCCATTCAGGTTTAGTTTTCACTACTAATGATTATCAGATTATATAATTAGTACTCTGCCATCTGGACCACCTCCCAATAGCATCATAGGATAAAATATTGACCATGACTCTTCACCCTCGGAAATTTAAACATAGACGGCAGTTATTTAAAGGGGAAAATGTCATAGCTGTTCAACTAATACTAAATTCACTAAATTTTAGTTACTTTATTTTATAGCCTCTGCCGTATCAGATCATTCAAGTATGTGTGTGTGTGTGTGCATGCACGTATATGTGTGTAATTTATTTAAATATATTATGACTCGGGAACTTTATCTAAAAGGAAAAAGGTTAACAAATAATACTCCCAATGATAACACTCAAAAAAAAAATATTAAATCAGGAATTTGATTTGATCCCAATTTAAAGTGTGCAAGGTTTTTATTTATTGATTGAATTACTTATTTCCCCCTTTTATCATTTTCCCGGTACATTAACTTTAAACTCAATTCCACATGCATCGGAGTGCTAGTATGATACAACACAAAATGTCAAAGGTTAGATCTAACTGAAATTCAGTCACCAAGTAATATCTCATCAAATAAGCCAAGTTACTGTGCGTTTATCAATGCTTGCCTACAGATATTATTCAGTCCAATTCCACTCGAGAATCTAACCACCGAACCATCCTGGAAAAATGATGGAGTGTACCTACCAAAACACTCGATGATATCAAGTAGTAGTTCACAATCTTGTAAAAATAAGGGCTTTAGCAGTTTAGCTATCTTGAGAATTACTAAGACACTTAAGAATTTCTCACATTAATTTGTTATACCTATTGGTAAGAGGGAAAATAAGATGTACTTATTTTTCTAACAAATTAATGTGAGAGCAAAACTGAATTTCTTAGTGATTCTTAAGATAACTAGAGTCTTATCATAGTAAGATTTACTACTTGTCATATTGAGTGTTTTGGTAAGTATACACTATACACTCACTCTGCTGATGTTCCTATAGCGCGGTTCAGCCGTCATGTCATATCCTAGCACCGGAATTTTTGGCCGAATAGAATGCTTATTTGATCACTGAATTAAAATGAGCGGTTCACCACCACAATATAATTGGTGGGTGGAGGCTAAATTTCTATTAGATCTTTCCTTGTCTCTATAATTTTTAGTCATTCTACTAGTTTTAAAAAAATAAAGTAACACTAATATGTAGAACAGCATCGTAAACAGCCTACACCTGAAGTATTTAACCTTTTATTAAAATGAGAATTTACCTATAATCTAAAAATGGTTAAAAACTTAATAGAAACAGGTTAAAGCTGATTGATACATCAACATCCTGATTATTCTACAGGGGTTGAAAGAACTACAACTAACATGTTTGCTTGGCATACCTGAACGAATATGAGATATGTAGCTTATTTTCCAGACAGTTCTAAAGTGGTTAAAAGAACCACAACTGCCAACTTTTGTTTGAATACCTGTGAAAGCATGAAATATAAATGGTTATGGACACGTAAGTTCAAGCCCTATCAAAACAATAAAATCAGGTCAGAAGGATTACCCCTTTAAAGTGTTCCAACTCTTCTCCTAGTTCTACCTCAATTTCTGCTGTGTCTGTTGTTTCTGTTGTGTCTGCTGTTTGAGGCTGAATGATAGCAGATGCCAGGGGCTGATCTCTGATCTCTTTAAGTAGCTATAAACAACAATTTACAACGCAACAAGGACAAAGAACCAAAGCAGTTGAACCACTTATTACACAAGGTTACCCAAAATTTAGCCATTGAGCGACCAAATAAATAATTATTATGGGATCAGCAATAAGTAAAAGGCATGTGGAGTTTAAATGATAGCCAAAAAAGAAAAGTGATATAACTACCCTGTGGCAATTAAATAAACAATTATATAATCTTTACTTTGTGATTGTAATCCATTTGAATTATCTCTCTCTCCTGCTAAAGAATTGAAACCAATACGAGCATTTCAAATGGGGAGCATGATCAACATATTCATTTGACTAGAGACTAGAACCCTCTCCATTTTGAGGAATTATCCAGTTTACTGTTCTTCCATAAATACCTAGGTTCAAGAGCTTACACTTGTTCGTTTTGTTGCCAAAAAAATGACCACATATTAAGCTCTCAGTCTACCTTCAACTTGTTTTGAAGTACCTTTGTTTTTATCGTGTTGAATATTCATTTTCTTTCGTATTATCATCCAAATAAAGCAAGTAACATTCAGTACAATTACATACACCACTCACGAGGAAAGAGAAAGAAAGAGAAATAGAAAAGATTACAAACTACAAGCACTAGAAAACTATTTTTTTGCTCCTCTCCTAACACATATTTGATGTAACCTACTTTAGCGGAATAGGTTAGTTAGTTGTAGCTATTTGAATAGGCTTAAAAACAATATGCTTGCAGCTTTCTTTGGAGCAGACATTAGGAAACACCAAAAAAGTACTCCGCGATAAAATAAAAGTGAATATTATTAACTGAGAATGTGACTTTGTGAAGCTTAACATGACACTCTCCAGAATATTATGGAGTAAACTCTCAAGTTTTCTTTATCAAACTATATCGTTTTGCATAAAAAGTGGCACATCTTTCTTCTCATTATGAGCAGTGAACAATTGAACAACTAACCTTAAACAAGTTTCTTTTCCAGTTGAACAAGAGGCCAGGGGTTGGTGTGAAAAGGAAAAAGATCCTATATTATAGAAACTATATTTGTTGTTTGAGAATAACAAATACTACTTGTTGATACTAAGAGGAGGTTCTAACCTCTACACACTGTTTCGATTTGGCTCGAGGACAGAACGAAATATGCAGAAAAAACGGAGAGATGGTCTTGTCCCTCTCTGCCCTCCTATGCTCCTTAAGAACAATGAATGGATATTGAAAAAAAATGAAAGGGAAATTATTGATAAGCATGAACTTGGGCTGCAGTCCCCTTTTGGCACCTTTTTAATATATTTTACTTAATCAAAGCAAAAGAATTATTTATCACCAGCTTTGTCCTTTCTATGTACATGTAGTTTCCTATTATTTATAAACTTAGTCATGAGTGTAAAAATGTTGACACAGATATGGTTTGCGCCACAATAACACAAGACAGTCCGAAATGTATCTATATTTGTTTTCCTATCTTCTTATACTTGTCTACATTAAACAAATGTATCATTCCTTTTTCTTTTTGCAAGACAAACTCCTTTGTTTTTCTCACAAAAGAGAAAAGGGCAATTTTCTTATTATTATTACTACTACTTATATTGTATGATTACTGTAACCCCTTCTAAACAAAAAAAAAATGAAATAAAAGATGAATATAAATTACATTTATATTCATCTTTAATATCATTTTAAGAGTATAAGCACTTATGGAGCAAACTTTGAGTTGAACTAATTATATCCTTTCTAATATTGGAAATCACTTTTAGTTTTTGCAGCCAAATCGAACATGCCAGATGCAAGGGTAAATTTTATCACTTTGTTCTTCAGTAACACTTAAATCAGCAATAGATAGCAAGTAACAATGTGCCACGGTACCACAACATAGACAATTTTCCTATATTACATAAAGAACCTAAATAAGTAATTCCGAGTAATTATGAATATCCACATTGCATCTTACCAGTTTGAAACCGTCATGAGAATGTGAAAGTTCTATGTCTTGAATGTTTAGAGACTGGTATTGCTTTAGTACAGCAGATAAACGTATAATTACACACAGAATTCTGAATTTCTGCTTCACCTGAAAACACCATTATAAAGGAAAAAAGAGAGTTTTAGTTTTTCAATTAAGAGTTCGTTGATTATTCTTCACCAAAAACACATTAAAATACCTCTTTAGTAAAACCTTCAAGCGAACCATGACCATATTTTGGAAATTTCTTTCTGTGATGCCTTGCAAGTAATGCAATTAACTGGAAACTAACTAAAGTCCGTCACCAAGAAAACAATACTTATATATGGTTGTTCTAAAAATAAACTACAGTATAAGTCAGATAAGGCACCTTAACCTCTTCAGTATCATATCCATGAAGATGATCACCATTCTGTACAACAAGATCAAGCTCGTCAAAAGGAAATTAATGAAGAGCAATTAATAATTTATCCTTGGGCAACACATTACTTTTGGTGAATTCTGAAGCAAATTCAAGAATAACTCTCCCTAATTTTACGAGTTCACACATGCTCACCAGATTCTAGTTTTACATACTACATTTTCAACAATAATGACTTCATAAAAAATTTACAGTTTATAAATCTAAAAAATGGTTAGTCTGCAAGAATTTCTTAATTTTAATGAAGGCCATGAATGCTTACCATGATTATCTGGTAAGACTGTTTATGGTAACCTTTTTTCCCTGTGAATAACCCGATAGTATGAAGCAAACAAGCAGCTTCTAGATATTCAAGATCCTTGTCATCCAAAGAAGCAATTAACTTCTTTTGATCATCATCGACCTCATTCAATTTCTTTAAACCTTCAAAAATCTCCTGCATAAACATCTCAGTAAGACTTTATAAAAGCCAGTTTGTCCACTAAAAAGGTAATTCACAATTTCATTTACAATTCAAAATTAAGCATACTTGCGCAATCCCAGCACATAATGCAGCAGCCTTCATCCTCTTATTGTTATTAAACCTAGTAGCAAGCTGTGTAACAGACCTCCACCTCGCATTTGCATTCAAATCATAACCTTCAAAAAGCTCAGCCAATTTCTCGGCAATCACGCCCTCTCCCAGTGCATACCCGGAAACCTCCATTTCCTCAATCCCAAGCAACCCAAATATCTCTTCCAACAAAACTGCACCAGCCACAATAAACTGCGATCTCCTCTTGAAAAAAACATCTTTCATCACTTCCTCCCCACCACTCAACAAACTCTCAACAACACCCCTCAATTCTTCCTTGTTAAACCCCCACTCCCTTCTAAACCCTTCGAAACCCACAAAAGTATTCCCCAAATTACACCCATATCTGTAAAAAACTGCCTTTTCAATAGCCTTAACCGTACCCGAAGAACCAATAGCAATATCAAAACCATAATTTTTCACAGACTCAATCAATTCAGATTCCCTAATGACATTTCGAATGTACTCCCGTAAATTTTCAGTTTCATTGGTGTTTACAAACTGTTGTGTCAAGGTTACATGCCCTAATTTTAATGAGATTGAGAACAAGACTTTACCGGACTTTCCGATAACAAATTCAGTTGATCCACCTCCAATATCAACGGCGAGAACAGTTTTATTATGAACCGGATAGAACTGGAGGATACCGAGGTAAACCAGGCGGGCCTCTTCGACTCCAGAGAGGACTTCGATTTCTAGTCCTAGGGTTTCGTGGAGGTGGAGGAGAAACTGGGATTGATCGGGGGATTCGCGAACGGCTGAGGTTGCGACGAGGCGGAGGTGGGAGGTTGGAACGTGGTGGGACTGGAGGATTTGTTGGAAGTGGCGGAGGGAGTCGGCTGCGCGGAGGAGGTGGGAGGGGGAGGAAATGGTGGAGGTGGAGGTAGAGAGGCCGAGGAGGACTGGGTGTTTGAGGCGGTCGAGGGTGAGGAAGCGGCCGGTGGCGGGGTCGGCGCGGACGATGAGGAGTTTGAAGGAGTTGGTTCCCATGTCTACGGCTGCGAATAGGTTGTTACCGACGGTGGTGATAGGTGGGATTGGGGGAATGGTTGCCATTGGAAGACTGAGGCCAAATTCTGGAAAGCAGTTGGTTTCTAGATTTTGAAATCAGGGGCTACAGTTGAATTAGTTGGGACATCAGCCCGTGGGACACGAGAGCAAATTCGTGTCTAATACTTGTTCAATTTGGACTGATATCCTTTTATTTAATTTTAAAATTAATTAATATTAAATAAAAAATTAGGTATCAAAATTTAATTAAAGAGACAAAAGAACGGAGAATTTGAGGAACACCGAACTCATTTTTTTTATTTTTCTCAAAATAATTAGCGTTCACCGGGAAGTTGATTGAAAAAAATAAATAAGACCACAATTGAAAATCTAACACATAACAATTACAAATAATTTATTTAAGTCGGGTTGATTTTTTAAATTTGTATAAACTCATATAATGGTAAATTAATAAAATATTATATTTAGACGTACAAAAAAAGATGAGTTATCAGTTTCTATTTTATACAAAACATCTATTTTAATAAGTTGTTATTACATAATTTTATCAAACACCACATTAGATAAAATCTTATTTCTTTGATAAAATAGAAAATTATAGATTGTAATCAATAAATTTTTTTTATAAAATATGTGACTTTGTTGCTTAAACTTGTAGTAAGGACTAAGGTTGTGTTTGATAAAATTAGTTATTAAGATCTGAATAATTTAGATATCTGAATAATATAGAGTATCTAAATAGAATTATATCTGAATGAAAAAATATTGTTTGATAATTATTTTTTCAAAATGTCTGAATAATATATTTTTATTATTTTAACCCTATTTCTTCTTCTTCTCCTCCCTCCTCCTTCCTCCCCCACCCCACCCCACCCCACCCCACCCTTCCCTTCCCTTCCCTTCCCCACCTCCCTCCTCCTCCTCCTCCTCCTCCTCCTCCTCCTCGCCCTCCCCACCCACCTCCTCCTCCTCCTCCTCCTCCCTCCTCCTCCTCCTCCTCCTCCCTAACAAAGAATACACCCAATCCCTATATCAAGTAATGGATTTACACCTAGCCAAACACAACCTCTCCAAATTCTTGGCCTCGGCTAAAGTTGCCACAGTGAATCCTCAATTCCTCTGCATTAGACAAATCAATCTCAACCAAATTCCTACTGATGATTTCTTGAGATGATTTTGTGTCAAATGAGTTGTCAGTTGGAGAATCAAGGATTGTAAAATGATTTTTTCAGGAAAGATGATCGAAGAGGTTTATATTGGATTCGAAATTGATTTTTGCCTCTTCATGGAGTATCTCGAGATCTGCTCTCGCCTCTCTCATTGAAGATTGAAGATTTGGTGGTGGTGGTATGGTAATATTGAATATTGATAATATTGAAGAGGGTATTTGTGTCTAAAAAATAACAAAATCATTAAGAGGCATATCTGAATAATTTAGATTTGATTTTCTATCTTAACCATTTAGAGTCATTCAGAGGCAACAAAAATACAAACAAACAATATTTATCCTCTTAGCGAATAAGAGGTGGTCTATTAAGACCTCTTAAGAGGTAAACAAACAGCACCTAAGGAAGAATATTGAAAGTAAGTTTCCATTAAATTTATCCGAATTCTTCTTATAGCGCTTTCATCACGCTCTCTTCAGCACTTATCAAACTAATATTTATATGACTTTTTGATATTTTTATATAAAAATCGTTCTTATAGATCCTATAACGACGATAAAAAACCGTCGTTATATATCTATAACAACACTTCTCATGTGAAAATATCAAAAATTCATGTAAAGATATCAATTTCCTATAATTATAGTTGAGTTATAATATTATAGCTTCTATAATTTTTTAATAGTTTTATTAATTTTTTTTTAAAATATAACTCATTTGTTTCACAAAAATAGTTATTTTTTTAATTGATAGTCATAGTTGTATAGAATAATATTTTAAAATTTATCATTATAATTTTTTTAGAATATATATCATAAGTGAGATAGAGTTTCAGTCATCAGACAAATAATAAAAGAATGAATAATTAATATATATGAACGGGTTTAAGACTTGATGGCTTATGTGATGCCCTAAAATAGGTTTTACATAACCCAATTTGAATCGTCAAAAGTGCATAATACCAAATACAAATTTTTCTATTTATAATTATTATATTGTCATGCAAAATCCGACAACACACATACTACGAGTTTCAATATAAATAACGTACTGCATATAGTATAACGGTATTCAAATGCAAATTATTATAAACCGTATAAAATACTGCAACACACGTTTTAAGTCCTCAGTACAATAATTGGTATACTATTTTATAACTTGATGAGGACAACCACTAACTCGGGCCATCATTCTATTCCCCGACTAGCCCCATCTACACTCTCATTTTCTAAGAAGAACAATGAAACAAAAAGAAAAATAGTGAGCTCAGATAGCCCAGTAAAGAATATCATGACTAAGATAATGAAGAATAAATTATTTTTAGCATTTAACAATGATAAATCAGATATTTAAAGATAATATAAGTGTTCAACGATAACTGCAGCGAAATAAGTAATCCATTAGAAGAGTCAAGTAGAGCATAATGTCTACTATCTTTAAAAGTTTATCATCAATATTTTATCTATGTAACACCAATCAACAGTTCATCTTTGCACTATGGGCTAAAGATGTTTATTTATAACACCAATGGTCATGATCATGCCAATCAGCAGACCATCTTTACAGTACGGGCCAAAGAGAACTTTCACCACAAACCTTTGACTGTAACACCAAAGATAATGATTATACCAATTCACAGTTCCTCGTTATAATAATGATAACCAACGGTTACTCTTTAGCCAAAGAGAACTTTTCACCACAATTTAAATTGGAGGATTATGACAATAATATAAAGGATTGATGGAAATAATAAGAATAATAAGATCAAGAATAAACATTATAGATTTATAATTTAATTTGTCTAGAGTCCAAGAAAGTCCAAATTGTCAACATGATATCCATAAATTCGATTAGAGTTCAAGAATATAATAAATAAGGTTTGCAATTCAACTATAACTTGTAAAACGCAATAGGAAGATTCATGTAAAAATATATTAGATGAAGCACGTGTAAATTGCAATAAGAAGATTCAAGTGAAAAGATATTAGACAAATCGTAAACTATTAAGGAAGTTCTAAATAGTTTAGGACTTTTCATTGTTTAATGAAAAAGTTATAGAAACGAATAACAATTTCTTATCATAATATGGAGTATGAAACAAAATGATATCCCTTACCTCAATTAGTAAGTGACTGGATATTGCTTTCTATGAAGTTTATGAACCTAGATATATATTTATAATATAATTAGTAATTACCACAAATAAGTTTCATAGTGTACACTCGTATATGATGAAATTATTAAAACAGACTTGATAGTATAACTTTGTGTATTGTACAGAATAGAGAATTTCAAAATAACTTTTGAAATAATAAATAATATTTCAAAACAATCTTGTAGAGGAAGTTTTTCAAAATAAATCTTCTAAAGAAATAGTCTTCTAAAAGAAAAGTTGTAAGAACTGTGTGATGTGTGTGGGTGCTTATGTAACTATTATAAAAACTCACATGAACAATTGGTGCACCAAAACTTAAGACAACCTTAGCACTTCAAAAACACTTATACTAATGATTTAAAGAGTGGAAGGAAAAATAAGGAAGAGAGTTATAAAAATCCTTTTGCTTAACCCCCTATTTGTAGTAAAAACTTAACCCACGTCAACATCACCACATGTTACACATTTTAGGACACTTTTAATGAAATAATTTGGGTCAAATCCCGAGTTCGGAATAAATCTCGGGTCAAATCCTGAGTCTGAATCAAATCGAATCAAATCCATCGAAATAAGAACTTAAACCATTGACCCAATAGTATCTTTCTGGGTCATCTTAGCCTATCACAAGCTCACAAACACTGGCCCAATATTATTTTTTTGGGTCATCTTAGCCTATCACAAACTTACAAAAAAGGTTATGACTAAAGTTACTATTGGTAGTAACTTAAATCTTTATATACAGATAATTATTTTCCATATCTTTAGATGTGGGACTGGGGCGTATCAAACTTCCCCACTTAAAGTTCTGACGTCCCCGTCAGAACCGATCACACACACGGTCCACAAATTTTTGCCTCTCTAGCCATTGTGGGATAATACCGGCTGGCTTCGTGTCCCCATCTTCAAACCTCCTTATCTCTATTGTAGGATAATACCACCAACCTTTGTATTCTCACCTCCGGCAACCCGATCGGATGACCTGACCCGAGCTCTTGAGAGTCGACTTTTATACCATATGAAACAACCTAGGTAAAATCTCGAGTCCGAGATAAATCTCAGGTCAAATTCCGAGTCCGAATCAAATCAAATCCATCCAAATAAGACCTTAAACTACTAGGCCAATAATATCTTTTTGGGTCATATTATCCCACCACAAGCTCACCCAAAAGGTCATGACTGAAGGTACTAGTGGTAGTAACTTAATTCTTTTTATATAAACAAATTTTTATCATATATTTCAATGTGAGACTGGGGTTATACCATTTTATTAGTTCCCGGAGGCACGATAGATATCTAGAAGGGGGGTTGAATAGATAATTAAAACTTTTTCTTTTAGCCTATTTAGGTTGATGGTAATCAATGCACATCAGAATGAGTATTTGATAAACCTTCTGTTAGATATCTTGAGTTAATGAGAGTAAGAAAGTTATGACAGTTATAGCAGGTATTGCAGTTATAGCAGTTATAATGAACACATCAGTTTTAAGTGGTTCAGAGCACTTAAAGCTCCTAATCCACTCTTCTACTCCTTGAGTAGGAAATCCACTAAGGATGTCTGTTACACTTCTTGAATCTCACAGATTCCTTCTAGACCAACAGTCTAGGTACTTCTTAGTTCACTCTTGAACTCTTCAAGTCCAGCAGACTTGGTTCATCACAGTTCACTTAGAACTCTTCAAGTCCTTCAGACTTGAAACTTTTACTTCAGTTGATTGAATGTTGTTTAGATCGTGAATGATGATACTCAATTGCTATTAAGCACTTGTTCGAAAGAACTGAGTAGCTGAGCAAGCTTTCCCTTTTTCTCAGATCGTAGAGTTGAGCGTTGAGTGTTCTTGTGTGTTTTTGTTCAATGCTTGCATACTCTCTCATCTGTGTGTGTTCTGTGTGACGCCCCTAAAATAGGTATACATCACTTATTCTGAGTGGCCAAATACATGGTACAGAATATAAAAACAATCTTAATTATACAACAAGAGAGCTATGAGTTTAAATACAAATACTGTCTTCTAGACAATATCCACTCTCGAATAAGTCCTCATTACATTTATTGTCACACTATTTAACGAAATAGTGAGGGACTACTAGCTAATCTTATCATCCGTACCATCACTCCGGTTTCCCAGAGCTAAATCCACAATTCGTTCTCATTTCACGAAGAGAATAGTGAAAGAAGGGTGAGCTCAACTAGCCCGATGAAATATTATGACTAAGATAATGCGAATAAATTATCATTAGTCTTCAACAATTATTAAAGCGATAAAATCTGATAGACATCAAGTTTAAGCTGCGGTGAAACAAGCGATCAGTTAAAAGAGTCGACGGGAATAAAATCTACTATCTTTTATGATTTAAAAAGTTTTCATCACTTTTATCGGAGACTCATTCGATAAATAATCCACATCATTAAATCATCCACACTACTGAGGCGAGGATATTCTTTAGTATCACGACCACGAATTATCCATACACTCTGGGCGAAAGATAATCGTGTTTTCATCAATGATCTGATCATACCATAAAACAATTCATCTTTGCTCCTTGGCGAAGAGAATTCATAGCCATAATCATACCAAAATTGTCCATCAATACACTACGGGCGATGAGGACTTTTTCTACATCATTTGTAACATTACGGTCGTGATTATCTTAGAATAATCCTTGGTCGTAATCATACCAAGTCCATCTATACACTACTGAGCCACATATGACTTTCAACATAATATAAGCATGAGGATGATGACAATGATATAAAAATTGATAAAACAAGTTCACGAATTAATTTGTCCAAAACCAATAACGTCAAATTGTCGACATGATACTTATGTAGTAGAGTAAAATTCAAGAATGCTCGGAAAGAATATTTCTATGAAAGAATCTTTGGATGAAGCGCAAAATATCGAGGATATTCCACTAATTTCATGGAGTATAGAAATCAAAACTTTAACCAATGGTATAATAAAGAATGGAATAACAAAAGAAATCACCATGCGTGCGGTACTTGCGCATAGGCGGTTATTCAATGTAATAATAATAGAACCGGTCGGTGAAATTACATGCCGATAGGATGTTCAATGAATAATAAAGAATGGAGTAACAACGAAATTACCATGCATGTGGTACTTCACATAAACGAGTTATTCTAACGAATAATAAATAACGGAACCCGGTCAGGCGTAAAATGCCTGACGAGGATATTCAGCGAGAATAATAAAGAGCGAAACCGGTCGGTGTAAAACCACAGACGGGATATTCAACAGAATAATAAAAGGCGGAACCGGTCAGATGTAAAACACACAGACATGATATTCCAACGAGAATAATAAAAGGCGGAACCGGTCGGTTAATGTAAAACACCGAGCGAGGATATTCAGCGAGAAATAATAAAAGGCGGAATAATAGAAGAATGTCACCAAGTATAGGGTATTAAGCGTATACGGAGTTATTCGATAGAATAATAATCTTCCATTCTTTATTATTCATTGGAATAACTCGTATATACTACCTACCCTATACTTGGTGACATTCTTCTATTATTACATTGGAATATCTCTGTCTGTGTGTTTTACACCGGACTGATTTCGCTCTTTATTATTTTGTTGGAATATCTGTCTTGTGTTTTACACCCACCTTCCGCCTTTATTATTCTCGTGGAATATCCTGTCATGTGTTTTTACACCGGACTCGGTTCCGCTCTTTATTATTACATTGGAATATCCTGTCATGTGTTTTTACACCGGACTGGTTAAAATATATATTATTCGTCTTTATTATTCTCGTGGAATAACTTTGTCTACATGGGTACCGCATCGTATGGTGATTTCGTTGTTATTCCATTCTTTATTATTCTGTTGGAACATCCTGCTTGGTGCGAATTTTGCGACTTTGGTTCGTTCCGTTATTATTATTCTATTGGAATAACTTGTCATCATGCAAAATACCGCATGCATGGTGATTTATGTTGTTATTATTCTATTATTTATTATTCATTGGAACATCCTCGCTTGGCAATTTTGCCTCACTTTGGTTCCGTTATTATTATTACATTGGAATAACTTGTCATGCCAAGCACCGCATGCATGGTGATTTCTTTTGTTATTCCATTCTTTATTATACTCGGTTGGTTAAAGTTTTGACTTCTATACTCCATGAAATTAGTAGAATATCCTTGATATTTGCGCTTCATCCAATATCTTTCATGGAAATATTCTTCCGAGCATTCTTGATTTTTACTACTACGTAAGTATCATGTTGACAATTTGGACGTTATTAGTTCTGGATAAATTAATTCTTGAACTTGTTTTATCAATTCTTATATCATTGTCATCATACTCATGTTTATATTATGTTGAAAGTCATTTGTGGCTCGTAGTCCATAGATGGACTTGGTATGATTATGACTGTGGATTATTTGGTATAATCATGATAGTAATGTTACAAATGATGTGGAAAAAAATCCTCATTGGCCCGTAGTGCATTGATGGATAGTTTTTGGTATGATTACATATAAGCTTCTCTTCTACCAAGGGAACAAAGATGAATTATTTAATGGCATGATCGGATCCGTTGATGAAAACACGATTATCTTTGGCAGTAGTGCATGGATAATTCGTGGTCGTGATACTAAAGAATATCCTTGGCCCAGTAGTGGGGGGATGATTTAATGATGTGGATTATTTATTGAAATGAGTCTCGGCGATAAAAGTGATGAAAAACTTTTTAAATCATAAAAGATAGTAGATTTTATTCTCTACTTGACTCTTTTAATGGATTGCTTGTTCACCGCAGCTTAAACTTGATGTCTATTGTATTTTATCAGTTTAACATTGTTGAAAACTAATGATAATTTATTCTGCATTATCTTAGTCATAATATTTCTTACTGGGCTAGTCGAGCTCACCCTTTCTTTCATTGTTCTCTTCAGGAAATGAGAACGTAGCTGGGGCTAGTCGGGGAACGGAGTGATGGTCCAGAGGATAGCATTAGTAGTCCTCACTATTCTGTGAAATAGTGTGACAATAAATGTAATGAGGACTTCATTGGGTGTGGATATTGTCTAGATGACAATATTTGTATTAAAACTCACAGCATATATTTTATCGTATTTTACACGACTGCTGTATTATTAGTTTGTATTTGAATTTTGTACCATGTATTTGGCGACTCAAGATGGGTGATGTATACCTATTTTGAGGGCGTCACATACATTTTCCAATAATATCAGCTAAAAATTCATACCTTTGTGGGAACTCCTTCTTCTTGTATCCTTTGACAGAATGTGATTTCTTGTGATGCATCTTCTTGAGACCCTTCTGGAAATCTATGCCATCTATGAACGGGTATCTTTCAGATTTGAGACCTAGGGCTAGGTTGATGTCCTCAACCTTTAGTTTGATTTCGACGTTCCTGACTTTTGCAGTGATGGTATTGTTTCCAAATATCCCGTTATTGTAGAATTCCTTTACTAGCTTCAAGTAGATCAATGTGTCTGCACCCAAGGCTTCTTCGAGACCTGCTTTCTTTAGTAGCGACAGAGTCTTGTGAAATTGGGGTTCAGCTGTTTTGAACTCATCAAAGCAGAGTCTGTAGCCGAAGATAACACTGGAAGCTGCCATTGATTTCTTTGCAGGAAGTGAGACTGACTGAGCTTGCTACTGATTTAGGGTTTCTGCTTGAGAGAGATGATCGTTTGAACTTCAGATTTTAAAAAGATGATTTTAATTTGTATTTGTAACTTCCCTCTCTCTATTTGCTTAGTGGGTCAGGTGTCGAATTTTGCTTGGCTCTACGAATCTTGACAGAGAGGGATTGTACTGAATTACCCTTAACCTTTTCTGGGTTAATATGTCCTTCAGGAGAACTAAGATCGTTGAGATGGCCCTTGGAGTCGTCGAGTCTGTTCTATCATCATTAATTTTGTTCAGTAGTCGTTATGTTTGAGCTGCACTTGTAGAGTCTGAACTACGATCGTTGAGTTTGACTGGTAATCGTAGAGTCTGATCAAGTTCTCATTATGAACTTTTGATTTAACATTCTTCTTGGTTTAAGGTAGCTCAGGAAGGGCCAACCTCTTGAATGAAACAAGGGTTAGGTTTGTCCCTGAGGCACTTATCAGAGAAAATGCTTTGCTTTATACTTGATCATCATAGGGTGCTTCTTTGGTCTTGTTGATGTAGCTCTGCTATCGTTGAGTTTGCAATGCGATCGTTGAGTCTTCACTGCGATCGTTGTCATTTTATGATACTTCGGTTCTTCGATCGTGGACTTCCTTTGATCATGTCTATGATTTCACATAGCCTTTAAACCTGTATGGTTAGCACATACTAGAGTATATTTTTCATGGTTGTAAGTTAAGCATGCCTAGCTCACTTGTTAATTTGTTAAATCTGGATTCATCTAGAGGCTTTGTAAAGACATTAGCAAGTTGATTTTCAGTAGGGATGTATTGTAAAGATATAGTTCCATTCTGCACATGATCCTTAATAAAGTGATACCTTATTTCTATATGTTTAGTCCTAGAATGCATGACAGGATTATGAGTTATAGCAATTGCACTTGTGTTATCATAGTGAATAGGTATGGACTTAAATTCAAACCCATAATCTGCTAGTTGATTTTTCATCCATAAGATCTGAGCACAGCAACTGCCAACAACAATGTATTCGGCTTCTGCAGTTGAGGTAGATACTGAATTTTGCTTCTTGCTAAACCAGGACACAAGTCCATTTCCCTAGCAATTGGCAAAAGCTCTCGGGTACTTTTCTATCAATTTTGCATCCTGCAAAATTAGAATCTGTATATCCTGTTAGCTCAAATAAGGATTCCTTGGGATACCATAACCCCAAGTGGGGTGTATCTTTGAGATACCTGAAGATCCTCTTAACAACAATTAAATGAGATTCTTTAGGATTAGCCTGAAATCTAGCACAAATGCATGTTGCAAACATTATATCTGGTCTACTGACAGTTAGATATAGAATAGAGCCAATCATACCTCTGTATTAAGTTATATCAATACTTTTACCTTTTTCATCTTTGTCAAGCTTGGTTGCAGGAGCAATTGGGGTTTTCATGGGAGAGGCTGATTCCAAGCCATACTTCTTAAGTAAGTCTTTAATGTACTTGGCTTGGTTGATAAAGATTCATTCATCAGTCTTCTTTACTTGCAGTCCAAGGAAGAAGCTCAGCTCACCCATCATGCTCATTTCAAACTTGCTCTGCATAAGCTTGGAGAATCTCTTGCATAACTTTTCATCAGTAGACCCAAAGATAATATCATCAACATATATTTGAACTAGTAGGACTTTATCTTTATGCTTTCTAAGAAATAGTGTGGTATCTACTCTACCTCTAGTGAATCCATTTTCAATAAGAAAGTTAGTCAGTGTTTTATACCATGCTCTAGGTGCTTGTTTAAGACCATATAAGGCTTTGTCTAATCTAAAGACATATTTAGAAAGAGATGGATTGATGAAACCTGGAGGCTGCTCTACATAAACTTCTTCTTGAAGTTCTCCATTCAAAAATGCACTCTTGACATCCATCTGAAAGACCTTGAACTTCATGTGAGCAGCAAAGGCAAGAAATATTCTGATGGCTTCCAGTCTGGCAACAGGTGCAAATGTCTCATCGTAATCAATGTCTTCTTCCTGAGAGTAGCCCTTGGCCACTAGTCTTGCCTTATTCCTGGTGATGACTCCATCTTCATCCATCTTATTTCTGTAAACCTACTTGGTTCCAATTACATGATGGTTCTTCAGTCTTGGAACCAATCTCCATACTTTGCTTCTCTCGAACTGATTAAGTTCTTCTTGTATGGCCTCTATCCAGCTGGAGTCTTCCATTGCATCCTCTATCTTCTTTGGTTCTATTTGAGATAGGAAGCTTAGATAGAAGCATTCATTTTGAGTAGCAGCTCTTGTTTTGACTCTTGCATTCGGATCTCCAATGATTAGATCTTGAGTGTGATCTCTTGCCCATCTGCTTCCTGTTGGGACATCAGTTCTTATGCCTTCTTGTCTTAGATCTTCAAGATCTATTTCTTCTTCTTGATGTGGAGGTTCGTTGTCTGGCATAGGCCTCTCTACAATTTCATTCTCTTGCTCAACGATTTCACTTTTTGGTACTGCGATCGTAGTGTTGAGCTCGACGACCTCATTCGTAGTGTCTGAATTGTTAGTCACAGTATCTTGATACATTGTTTTGTCTAAGTCTGTTTCATCAAAGATGATGTGAATCGAGACTTCTACACTCAGTGTCTTATTGTTAAACACTCTGTAGGCCTTGCTGTCTGTGGCATATCCAAGAAAGATTCCTTCGTCTGATTCGGTTGAAACTTTGTCAAGTACTGCTTTCCATTGTTGATTATGTAGCATACACAGCCGAACACATGAAAGTAGCTGACACTTGGCTTTCTTCCTTTCCAAAGTTCATAGGGAGTTTTCTTAATCGTAGAGTGTATGAGTGATCATTACGAGTATAGCATGCGGTGTTGGCCGCTTACGCCTGAAGTACTCGTGAGATGAAGCAATGCTAGTAGAGTCCTTCCAACCTCTATTAATGTTACGTTTCTTTCTCTCAAAGAACTCCATTTTGTTGGGGAGTTCGTGGGTGAGAAGTTGTGACTAATCCCATTATGCATGCGTAGTAATCGATCCATTTATGAGAAATCAAATTCTCTGTCATGATCACTTCTTATGGCCTTGATTTTCTCTCCTTTCTCATTTATCACCAGCTTGAACATCTTGATCAGTTGGGAACTTGTTTCATCTTTTGAGGTTAGGAAGAATACCCATATAAATCGGTGTAGTAAATCAACTCACGACCAGATGAGTATCTCTTTCCCCAAGGCTCGTCGTTGGAATTGGTCCAAAAGATCCATATGTAGTAATTGCGAGAGGCTTGTCAATTGATTTGATGGTTTTGCTCTTAAATGAGCTTACAGTGCTTCCCAAGTTGGCCCGAGGCATTGCAGGGCCTTTCTTTAACGAAGTTGAATTTTGGTAGGCCTGCAACTAGATCTTTTGAAGCTAATTTGGACATGCTCTTGAAGTTGAGATGAGATAATCTTCGGTGCCATAGCCAGCTCATTTCTTTAGATGCTTTAGCCAGAAAGCATATTGTCTCGTCTGAGCTTAGTTTTCCAAGAATTACTGTGTAGACATTTCCTTCTCTTGTTCCGGTTAGCTTTACTGCAGATGTCTTCAGGTCTCGGACTTGACATTGATTGTTGAGGAATGTTACTTGATGACCCTTGTCCCAGAGTTGGCTAATGCTTAGAAGGTTGTGTTGTAGACCTTCCACATAGGCCACTTTGCTAAAGGATACTGCACCATTTCCTGCTGAGCCATAACCTCTTGTCTTGCCATATCCATTATCTCCAAAGATGACTGAGGGACCCTCCTTCTCTATGTAGTCAGACAGAAGGGCTTTGTTCCATGTCATATGCCTTAAGCATCCACTGTCCAAGTACCAGGTTGTGATCGTGGAGTTCTTTTCCTATAAAAATATTAAGCCTTCATTTTGGTACCCATACTTGCATGGGTCCTACATTGTTAATGCCCTTAGGGACCCAAATCTGCTTGATTTTGGGTCTCATATGCATGGAATTGTAATAACATTTTGCATCCTTGTGGCCAGTTGTGTAGCACACAAAACATTTGATATGATGCATGTTTGTGTGTGTGTGAAAGCTCTTCCTCCATTTGGACTTGTGTGGGATATTGGTCATCCTCCAGTTGGGCTGATATTCCTTCTGTAAGACCCCGACTTTTTATTAATGAAATTAAATTTCCTCTATTTATTATTTTGAAATAGTAAGGGTTGATTTGATTAATGTGGTTAGTTATGGGTGAAATGCGTAAATATTTTAATTAAGTAAGTGGTTATAAAATATTCATTGTTGTTGGGAATATTCGGTTGGTCATGGAATATTCTTCTTTGTCGAGGAATATTAAATGCGACGACGCTCCTTGACCTTGTGTGGGCCCCATAATAAAAGCGATTGGAAGAAGAAACGCAAAATATAAGTTGTTTATAAATGACGGCGTGGTTATTCAAGATTAATCTGGTTGAAATACTTCAAATGGTTAAAATACGATGTAGACATGATTGCACCAATGATTGATTCTTACGAAGGCACTTTCTCAATAATTGTTATAGTAATTACTTTATCAAAGATATTTTATTTTATTGATTCAATAATTGTTGCGTTGATATTTTATATTACATTGTTTTAATAATTGTCACTACACAGTTTTTTCTATTATCGGAGCAATAATTCATATTATCTGAATAATATTATTAGATAACATTATTGGGAATGTCTAGAAAGTTCTGTCTAAGGAGAGGTTTTGTCATCTACTTGCATGCCAAAGAAGAGAGATCCTTATTGAAAGCCCTCTTTCTGAGGAAGCTTTTTTGGTTGTCGATGTTGTAATTACGTAATATTATTTGTGAATAATTAATTATTGATTTTATGATGAGGAAAATATTGATTTTATGTGGATATAGATGGAGAAAATTTTTAATGTGACAATTGTTGAAAATTAATATTTTATCTTTTTCGATAAAATAATTGAATTAAATATATTATTTTAATAATATATTGATGGTGATATTTTACAATGAATGTGGGATATATGAGTATATGAGGAGGAAGAGTATTTTTGTGGCATTAAATGATTAACACATATTTTGTGTGTCAGAGACCCCAATTATTAATAGAAATTTGATTATAAACAGTTGTAAAATCGTCCGATTGTGGAGTTCGGTCAATTTCTGTTTGGAATTTGGAAAAACTTTCTTCTGCAAAGTTGTAGATAAGGGGATTTTCTATGAAAAATACATGAGATTCGAATTTTTCTGACAAAAGGGCTATTTATTATGAATTATTGAAGTTCTGAAATAATTAATTTTTGGAAGTTTTAATTATTTATTTTATGAAAAACTTTTTTTACTTTTTCTAGAAGGTGGGCATGTGGGAAATCTGAATTCAAAGGTTGGCTAAGGAAAATTTTAATATATATTATTATTATATTAAATTTTCTGCTTTGGTGTTCTAAGAAATTTCCTATAAATAGGGTGCTTAGGTTAGAATTGAAAATCACACAAGAAACTGAAAACTTCTCTCTCTTTCTCTCTCGATATATTGAGCGTATTCTTGTGAGTATTTTGATACTTTGAGTGTTGTTATACGGTGCAAGTTCCTTTCAAATTTCATATCCAATGATTTCACCAAATCTGCTTTTTTCGAGGTAAGGGATATTATTTTTTCGTAAATGATATTTTTTCTTCAATATCATTATGCCAAAATATTGATATGAACTTTTTATCAAATTGAAACTTTTTGGTGTTGGGGTTACTATTCACGTATACGGCACTATTCACGTATACGGCACTATTTGAAAGTATTATGCATACAAGCCAATCATGTATGATGATAAAGCATATAATTGTGTAATCAATCTTATTTATTTATTAATAAAATAATTATTTATTAAAGGCATTTATTATCTACATGGTCTTTGTTTTTAATAATATGTGATAAACCCATAGTTTTAAGCAATGCTTTTAGAATCATGATAAGATCATGATAATGAGATCTAAATTCTTAGATAGCTTAAAACTAAAATGTTCCCAATCAATGGATTACTAAAAAGGGATTAATGAATCCGGATAGATTGGTACATCGTTGTTTGCTCATTGGATGAGGATGATTGATCTAATGATCATTTGTGTGGAGACACTAAAGCAAGTATGTAGGTGCTTATTAGAGAATAAGTTCATTTGAGCGTTGACTCATTAAGGAATACCTAATGGAGTTTTACTTTACCAATCGATAGGAATTCTGTAGTGATAGTAATCTGAAATGATCCTTAGACTTGAGATCATCATAGTATCTTATATATAATGAATTACACTTTGACTTATTCCTTAAGACTCTTAGAGTATATCAAAGGGTATGCTTGGGTGTAATAAGTTATATATGAAGATAATGAATGATCGATAAAGAATCTACCACTTCTAGTAAAAAGGAGAAATGTCTATGTGATTCGATAAATGACAACCCGGAATCCTTGGCGAGGTGGAATGAAATTAGAAAGTAGTTTCTAATTTGCATTCATTAGGAGTTATTCATTTAGGAATCGAAAATACATATAATTAAATAAAATAAGACTTGACAAGAATTCCATGTCTTTATATTTAATTGGGACATTGTATGGTGGAAGGATTGAATTATGCAGTAACTATTTACTCAAAGGTTCTTTTATGATTAATGTTGAAATCTATATTATCTCGGAAAGTCGTTGATCATTAGGGGAGGCTTATCCTATTGTAGAATAAATATTATTTATTTAAATAAATTATTTGTTTAATTTATTTATTTAAATGAGATTAGAATTGTTATAATTGATTTATTCACAACCTAGGTTTAATATGGAGAACCTAAAGGGTCACACCATAAAAGGAAGAATAATTATTTAAGAAGTTAATGGCATAATTGTAATAATATGTTAAGTATATTTAATTTAATCTATGGTGATAGAATAAATTAAATAGCTTAATATTATTATTTAATATTTTAGAAATATTAAATATAAATTAATAAGAGGAGTCTTATTAATATTATTACAATTATTATTATTTTAATTTCTAAAAGGTTTGGGAATTAATTTAATATAAGTACTCTCATTTATTCCTAATTGGATTAGGAAGGAAAATTAGTTAAAGGAGTTTAATTAATTACCCCTAATAGAATTAGGGAGCCCATTTAATTAAAAGAGTTTAATTAAATAAATAATACCTTATTTAAAATAGGGTTACATGATATCTTTATAAGAGAAGTCTTATATCGGATATCTAATATCGTAATTCTAGAGAGTTGGAGATGACGCCTCCTTTTCTATCTGAGATAGAAAAACTAGGGTTTGAGCCAATACCCTTCTTCTTGAAAATTCTTCTTCTTTGGTGGATCACCTATAGAGACCATACACTTGGGTGGCTTACATTGATTAAAGGAAGGAATCTACCCTTGAGATTCAGGAGATCATGAGAAGTGGGAGGTGAACTCGCACTTACGGGAAGCTCGTTTACTACAAGGGTATGATTTCATAATTTCTTATTCTTCGTTTAATTAATAATATGCATAAAGGATGACCTGGGTAATTGGTTTGTGAAAAATTTTAAAATCTGATTTTATTTCGCTTCCGCTAAATTTTCAATTTGATTGCTACTTTGATTTTCACAAAACCGAACAGTAGTATCATGAGCCAAACTTTATGCGAATTATTAATTATTTTGATTCCATATATGTTTGGGTATGTATTTTGAATAATTTATTGGGCATAATCTGTTGTATAAAATTATTATTTTATTAAGAAAAAAAAAATTTATCTTTGCCGAAAACTGTTTTCGGAAAACATTTTGTTTTTTGTTTACTTGAGTCCGTGGGTGACTTTTGTTTTCAAAAACTAATCCTGGATTAGATCTGCAGAAAGTTATTATATATATATTATTTATGTTAGTGGATAGAATCATCATTTGATTTTTACTCCTGGAAACCTTATAAATATTATATATATAATACTTCAAATGTTCCTGGAACGTGGCTAAGGAGTAGATTATATATATATATATATATATATATATATATTTATAATACCCGTGATAATTTCTTTGGTTCTTAAAATTAAATGATTACAGTTAAACTTTTCTACAAGGGTGAACGATGTGTATTCACGCGCACGGATATTATATATATATATGTATATATAATAATTTTAATAATTTTATAATTAAAATAAAGGATTTATTTTAATCTTGAAATTGATTTCATGCAACATAAAATTGCCCATTAAATGATACTCATATATATATGGAATGATTTTATTTATTGATACATATGATGATATGTATGATAATAAATGGGATTGATTATGGACAATTGACCAATATGATTGGATTTATTTTAGTTGGATGTTTGAATGAATGGGTTTTATTAAATGGGGTCTGCGTACCTCGCCTTTTTTACGGTTTTCTTCTTGATGTAAATTCTATCTCTCTCTATGTGCTTCCCTCGATCACGATCAAGGTTTCTATTTAAATTAAATAGTTTATGTAATAGGACTAGTTAGAATTTTTCGAAGAACCGAAGATCAAGGAGCGCTAAAAGACCCGTTTGTAATGGAGCCCGGGTTTAAATGTAATAGTTATATTTAAATGTTTATTCTTTGTACCCTAGGGTTTGACCTTTTGGTCACTTGGTGGCTCTAGTGAACCAAACTAGAATAAAAGTCCATAATCAATCCGGGTAGTATATAGTATTCTATATGTGCATGCTAGTATTATATATATATATATTATATATTATGCAAACATGCTTCGCATGTTTAATAATATGACGCGTATTTTATATATATATTTGCATGCGCGCTAAACAAGATGAGACAAATAATAATAATAAAAAAAAATCCCTCAAAATTTTCTTTTATATTAAGTCTTAAGCGTTCAAAGATATTTAGAATATCGAACGTCGCCTTCTAGCATGATAAAATTAATAGAGTATTAAATATTTAATATGAGTTTGTTGTGTCACCACAAGGTGTATTATTAAGTATTTAAGATGTTAATTTATCACATTTGATGCTTATAAAGAAAATTGAACAATATTGTTTTGTTGTGTCACCACAAGGGCGATATTTTTCTTTTTTGAATATATGGAAGTGCTAGGTTGGACTTAACTTAGATAATTTTGATTCGGATGTGCCACCACTTGATCAAAATAATCTAAGAGGCAAAACATAAGGAGTTATATGTTGATGTAATTGACAAGGAGTTGTCTACCTATTTATTTATATATAGTTTGTTGTGTCACCATAAGGCTATATATATTTGAAATGGGATCCTTATTCTCACTAGCAAAAAACTTTAATTAGATTTTGCGAACTATATAAATGAGGGTAATATAGTTTGAAGAAAATAGTGGAGATACCAATATAAAATAAGACCTAATTTATTTTGGTAATTAATTAAATGAATGTTTGCTAAAATATTGTCTTTTTACATGCGAAATTTTGAAAATGTCACATTCACTAATTTCAACACAGAAGCATACTTGATGCTAACAAACCGATTTGGACCAAACTACACGATGACCGTTAAGGAATCTGAGAATTGTTCTCACTTCTTTGAAAAGATTTCTTATGTCCTAAATTCGCCTGCAGATCTGCAAAAAGTTACAGAGAGACCCTCTGAGGAAGAGATTGCTACTTTTAAATAAAGGCAAGATGATGCATCTGTGGCTCGATGCATCATGCTCGCATCCATGAGTAACGAGCTTGAGCCACGGCATGAAAAACATGGATGCTCCTACTATCTTCTTGCACCTTCGAGAGTTGTATGGTGAGCAAAGTAGGGTTGCTAGATATGAAATATCTAAGGAGCTCTTCCGATCTCTTGGATGACCGAGGGCACTACCGTTGAGACTCATGTCCTAAAAGATGATCAATCTGATTGAGCGTCTTGGGCGACTTGGAGTTCGTCGTGGATGGGGAGTTGAGTCAAGATTTAGTCTTGCAGTCACTCCCGGACACCTTCTCACAATTTGTTGTGAATTTTCACATGAATAAGTTGGATGTTAGCTTGCCTCAAATTACTTAACATGTTGAAAACTCATCAAGGTCACTTCCCATCCAAGAAGAACCATGTCTTCTTCGGTGGATGATTCTTCCAAGAAATGGAAGAGGCCCAAGGTATCTTCCGAAAAGAAGAAATCGAAGAAGGCTAAGGAAAGGCGCGAAAGTGAAGGATCAAAGAAACTGATCCAAATTTAGCAAAGGAATTTGCTTCCATTGCAATAATAAGCCGGTCATCGGGAAGAGGAACTGCAAGGATTATCTCGCGAACAAAAGCGTAAGAAGCTTGGAGAAGCTTGAATCCTAATCAAGGTTTGTTTATGATTGAAATTAATTTTTCCGAAAGTCAATCTTCTACTTGGGTATTGGATACCGGATGTGGTTCTCACATATGTAATAATATCGCAGGGATTGGTCGAGTAGAAAGTCGAAAGCAAGGATGACGTCGTCCTACGAGTGGGAAATGGAGCAAAGGTTGCTTGCATTAGTCATGTAGGGACTTATTGTTTAGCAGACGCCTACGGCAAGTTCATTAATTTAAATCATTGTTATTTTGTTCCAAATATCATTAGAAACATTATTTCTATCTCTCGTATTGGATATGGATGGTTTTAATATTATAATAAAGAACAACGGTTGTTCTATTTATAATGATAATGTTTTATATGGTGTTGGTAATTTGCGAAATGGACTTTATATACTTGACTTACATGAAAATATATTTCAAATTGAACAAACTAAGAAAAGGAAAAGAGATGATGTTAATTATACCTTCATGTGGCAATCGTAGACTTCGGTCATATTAATGAAACAAGATTATCCAAGTTGCATAAAGATGGGCTCCTAGAGCTATCGATTATGAATCATATCCAACTGTGTGAATCTTGTCTCATGGGTAAAATGACTAAATCTCCTTTTAATGGAAAAGGAGAAAGAGTTACAGAGTTGTGGCGTTGGTACACACATGTGTATGTATGTGGACCTATGACAATGAATCGCATACGGGGGGGGGTATTCTTATTTTATTACATTCACTGATGACCACTCAAGATTTGGATATGTGTATTTAATGAAATACAAATTTGAATCATTTGAAAAGTTCAAAGAGTTCAGAAGTGAAGTTGAGAAGCAAACTGGTAAGAGTATTAAGATTCTTCGATCTGATCGAGGAGGAGAATAATTAAGTGGTGAGTTTCTCAATTGTCTCAAAGAAAATGGTATAATCTCACAATGGACTCCACCAGGGACGCCATAGATGAATGGTGTATCTGAAAGGAGAAATCGAACATTGTTGGACATGTTTCGATCTATGATGAGTTTCTGACCGACCTTCCAGCTTCCTTCCGGGATATGCCTAGAATCGGTTTGCATACTTACTTAACAAGGTACCTACAAAATCCGTCCCCAAGACCCCATATGAGTTATGGAAGGGAGAGAAACCAAATCTTAAGCATGTTAAGACTTGGGGTTGTCCAAATTATGTCAAAAAAGTTTGAAAACGATAAGTCTGCAGACTAGATCCGACAAATGTAGATTTGTGGGATACCCTAAAGAAACATCGGGTATTATTTCTATCATCCAACCGATCAAAAGGTGTTTGTTGCGAAACATGCCGCTTTCTTGGAAAAGGAGTTTATCCTTGAAGGGTCGATGGGAGTAAGATATATCTTGAAGAGGTTCAAGAACCACAAAATACTACGAGATCAAAGTGAGGTACCTAACCAAGTAGAGATTCCTTCCGACCACACCCTATTCAGTAAATCGGAAGAGTACCAAAGATGCCAGACAGGTTATGGACTTGTCATAGAAGATGACAAACGAGGTACGATCATAGATGATGATGATCCATTGAATTACTGAACAAAGCTATGAGTAGTAAAGACTCGGAGAAGTGGCAAGAAGCCATGAAATTCGAGATGGACTCCATGTATGAGAACCAAGTATGGACTTTGGTCTCACCACCAAGGCATTAAGCTTTATTGGGTGTAAATGGGTCTTTAAAAGAAAGATCGGAGCACATTTCGCAAGGTAGAGACCTATAAGGCCCGATTGGTTGCAAAAGGTTTCAAACAAAGACAAGGAGTTGACTATGACGAAACCTTCTCACCAAAGAGCAATGCTCAAGTCCATTCGGATTTTGCTTGCGATTGCAGCCTTACTATGACTACCAAATCCGCGGATGGACGTGAAAACGGCCTTCCTCAATGGGAAACTTGAGGAGGATGTGTATATGACACAACTAGAGGGATTTGTTTCAAAGGTTGGAACAAATCAAGTCATAAGCTCTGAACGATCCATTTATGGATTTAAGCAAGCTTCTCATAGGTGGAACATCCGTTTTGATGAGACAATCAAAGAATTTGATTTTATCAAAAATGAGGATGAACCATGTGTACAAGAAGGTTAGTGGGAGCGTGTTTCATTCCTTGTATTATATGTTGATGATATATTACCGATAGGGGAATGATATTCCTATCTTTGCAATAAATTAAAATCAAGGTTATCTAAACACTTCTCCATGAAGGACTTGGGAGAAGCATCCTATATTTTGGGGATAAAGATCTATAGAGATAGATCTAATAGGATGTTTGGCTTGTCCCAAGGAACGACATTGACTTGATGCTAAAAAGGTTTAGCATGGAAGATTCCAAAAAGGTCTCATGCCGATGAGCCATGGAATACATCTCTCCAAGAAACAAGCCCCAAAGACACTGAGGAGAGAAACCGTATATGAGTAAAATTCCTTATGCTTCAAAGAATAGGATCTATCATATACTGGTATGATATGTACTAGACCGGATGTCGCTCATGCACTTAGTGTAACAAGCGAGATATCGATCGAATCCGGAGAAGAACACCGAAGGAAGTGAAAAATATCCTAAAGTACTTAAGAAGAACTAAGGATGTATTTCTTGATACGGTGGGTCCGAATTAAAACTAAAGGGCTTCACAGACTCAAGTTTTCAAACAGACCAAGATGACAATAAATCCATTTCGGTATGTATTACCTTACCTTAAGCGGTGGCGCAGTGAGTTGAAAAAGTTCCAAGCAAGAAACGATTCTTTGATTCATGATGAGAAAGCGAGTATATAGGCGCAAGTGAAGTCGCAAAAGAAGTCGTTTGGATGAAGAAGTTCATTACCGAACTTGGTGTGTTTCCTAGCATTAAAGGACCAAAGGTGCCTTTATTCGCGACAACATGGGAGTTGCTATGAAAAGCTAAGGAACCCGTGTCTCATCAGAAATCCAAACACGTGTTATGGCGATTTCATTTGATCGAGAGATCATTGAAAGAGAGACGCCACCGGAGCGTGTGGACTCTCAAGACAATATTGCGAGATCCATTTACTAAAGCGTTAACACAACAACAATTTGATCGTCACTTAGAGAAGATGGGTATGAGATACCATGGCGATTGGCTTTTAGTGCAAGTGGGAGATTGAAAGTATTATACATACAAAGCCAATCATGTATGATGATAAAGCATATAATTATAATCAATCTTATTTATTTATTAATAAAAGAATTATTTATTAAAGGCATTTATTATCTACATGGTGTCTTTGTTTTAATAATATGTGATAAACCCATAGTTTTAAGCGATGCTTTTAGAATCATGATAAGATCATGATAATGAGATCTAAATTCTTAGATAGCTTAAAACTAAAATGTTCCCAATCAATGGATTACTAAAAAGGGATTAATGAATCCGGATAGATTGGGTACATCGTTGTTTGCTCATTGGATGAGGATGATTGATCTAATGATCATTTGTGTGGAGACACTAAAGCAAGTATGTAGGTGCTTATTAGAGAATAAGTTCATTTGAACGTGACTCGCTAAGGAATACCTAATGGAGTTTTACTTACTGTCAATGTGAATTCACAGTAGTGATAGTAATACAAATGATCCTTGAACTTGAGATCATCATAAGATCTTATATATAATGAATTACACTTTGACTTATTCCTTAAGACTCTTAGAGTATATCAAAGGGTATGCTTGGGTGTAATAAGTTATATATGAAGATAATGAATGATCAATAAAGAATCTACCACTTCTAGTAAAAGGAGAAATGTCCTATGTGATTCGATAAATGACAACCCGTGAATCTTGTTGTTAGGTGGAATGAAATTAGAAAGTAGTTTCTAATTTGCATTCATTAGGAGTTGTTCATTTAGGAATCGAAATACATATAATTAAATAAAATAAGACTTGACAGTAATTCCATGTCTTATATTTAATTGGGACATTGTATGGTGGAAGGATTGAATTGTACGGTAACTATTTACTCAAAGGTTCTTTTATGATTAATGTTGAAATCTATATTATCTGGAAAGTCGTTGATCGCTAGGGAGGCTTATCCCTATTGTAGAATAAATATTATTTATTTAAATAAATTATTTGTTTAATTTATTTATTTAAATGAGATTAGAATTGTTATAATTGATTTATTCACAACCGGTTTAATATGGAGAACCTAAAGGGTCACACCACAAAAAAAGAAGAATAATTATTTAAGAAGTTAATGGCATAATTGTAATAATATATTTAAGTATATTTAATTTAATATATGGTGATAGAATAAATTAAATAGCTTAATATTTATTATTTAATATTTTAGAAATATTAAATATAAATTAATAAGAGGAGTCTTATTAATATTATTACAATTATTATTATTTTAATTTCTAAAAAGGTTTGGAAATTAATTTAATATAAGTACTCTCATTTATTCCTAATTGGATTAGGAAGGAAAATTAGTTAAAGGAGTTTAATTAATTACCCCTAATAGGATTAGGGAGCCCATTTAATTAAAAGAGTTTAATTAAATAAATAATACCTTATTTTAATTAAAATAGGGTTACATGATATCTTTATAGGAGGAGTCTTATATCAGATATCTAATATACGTAATTCCTAGAGTTGAGAGACGCCTCCTTTTCTATACTGAGATAGAAAAACTAAGGTTTGAGCCAATACCCTTCTTCTTGAAAATTCTTCTTCTTTTTGGTGGATCACCTATAGAGGCCATACACTTGTGTGGCTTACATTGATCAAAGGAAGGAATCTACCCGGGAGATTCAAGGAGATCATGAGAAAAGTAGGAGGTGAACTCGCACTGAGGAAGCTCGTTTTACAAGGGTATGATTTCATAATTTCTTATTCTTCGTTTAATTAATAATATGCATAAAGGATGATCCGGGTAATTGGTTTGTGAAAAATTTTAAAATCTGATTTTATTTCGCTTTCGCTAAATTTTCAATTTGATTGCTACTTTGATTTTCACAAAACCTAACACTATTCACGAATACGGCACTATTCACAGAAAAAATTAAATTTTTGTTTTTTGTCGAAAATATCTATTATGGATACTAGCTTTGATTGTATCCATGTTTTGATAATTCTTGAATTTTACTTCAGTATGATTATTTATGAAGCATTTTTGAACTCGGATTGTTTAAAGTACGAATTCTTAACATTTGTTCTTTTGTTTCACTGAATTCGTTTTCTTTAAAATATTTTTCATCATCCTCAGTCCTAAATGATGGTGTTACTGAATATCTTTGGCCTGTAGTGCAAAGATGGTTGATTTTATTATGAATATCTTTAGCCATAGTGCAAAGATGTACAGGTGTTGAGATGAACATGACCAACTGATGAATATCTTTGGCCCGTAGTGCAAAGATGAATATTTAATTCCAGATGTGTATTGATTGATGTTACAGGGATAAAAATACTGATGATGGACTTTTAAATTCATAGATAATAGTAGATTCCATTCTCTACTTAACTCTTCTATGAATTATTATTTCCGCTGCGAATATTGATCTGAAACTTGTTGTCTATTATATTCTATCAGATTTTTCCCCATTGAGGACTAACGATAATTTGTTCTATATTATCTTACTCATAATATTCTTTACTGGGCTAGTTGAGCTCACCCTTTTCCTTGTTGTTCCATTTTTCTTCTCAGGAGGCAAGAATGTAGCGAGTACGAGTCGGGGTATGGAGTGATGGTTCTAGAAGTTGTTTTAGTAGTCCTCACCATTTTTATAAAATAATGTATCAATAATTGTGATGAGGATTTATTTGGTTGTGGATATTGTCTAGAAGACAGTATTTGTAATTAAACTCATAGTTTAAGTGTTGTCGTATTTTGCACGACAAATGTATTAATAAAGTTGTAGTTGTTTCTGTACCATATTTTTGACGACCTAAAATGGGTGATGTATACCTATTTTGGGGCGCGCCACAGTTAATATCGAGCTTAGGATATGATCTCCAGCGAGATCGGGGAATAGAACTAGGAGGGGAGAGACAAGTAAATCCTTCGCTAGTATGTCCTACCTAAGCTTATTTGTTGGTTGGTTAGAGTATAGGAATATTATATGGTATGTTAATTTGTTTAATTAACCCTTGTTTTATTGCAATATTTAAGAATGGCATCTGAAAACGATAACAATGGAGTGAATGAGACCGTGGAGATACCTCTAATCGCCAACCAAGACAACGTGATGTCAGGCAAAGAAGAAACTAGAGATATCCATGTGGTGAGTGAAGAACTAATAGTTGCACCCGAGCTAGTCCTAGAGGTAACAGCTGAAAGTGAGGAAGAAGAGGAAGAAGAGGAACCTGAGGAGAATTTATTAGAAGAATTTTATGATCGAAATTTAGAATTACAAAATCCTATTCATGAGTTAGAAGAACAGGCTGAAGAATGGCAGGCGGTCGTGGAGCAAAGAGATGCAACAATTCAAAATTGTATTACCCGATGTGCGATGCTTGAACAGTAGCACTCTTTGGCAGAGTATAAGATATTAGAGGTGGAATCTGAGAATGCTATGATCAAAGTTCTGATGAAAGAATAAGCAACCGAACGAATGAGAATGGAGGATGCATGGGTAAAAGCCGCACGACGCGTTGATATTGTAGAAAAAGACGTCTGATCCAATAAGGCCAAAAGAGATGAAATGGATTTCTCTTTTTGGACAGCAATTGGGAGAATCCAATATCGAGTTCTGAACTACCCTGTGCAGAGTGGTCAACCACAATTCGATATGGATCGTAGAATAATGATTCGAATCATGGATCAGGATTGCGACGAAGCAATGAAGGGTGGAATGTACTCTATAGCGAAGTTAAGTCCAGATGGGAAAGTTATGAGACCCCGAATTTTATGAAATAAAAGTATTCATTTTTCTATTTTAGTAAATGGTTAAATTGATAAAAGGTTAAAGTTAAGGGTGATATGTGAATATTTTTTTTAAGTAGACAAGTTGTCATAAAATATCCGGTTACTATTCAAGAGTTACTATTCACGAGTTACTATTCACCGAAATTACTATTTACTCTAGTATTGTTCAGTCGAGTATTTGGGACACTTTTTGTGTCAGAGTTACTATTCACGAGTTACTATTCACCCGAACAAAATATTTTATAAAAATAACGACGGAGGTTTTACCGTTAATATCTTTGAAACTACTTTAGTAAAAGTACAAAGAATACGCTGTCTGGCGTTGTTGCATAGTAGCACTACCTGTATTGACTATTGATATTTATGTGAGAAGTCACTCGGTTTGATTCAATTATTGTCGATTAATAATATGAATTATTATAACGATGATGACGCTTTTGTTTTATTCGTATTATTAACGTAATAAAATGTAACATCTTTTATATAAAATGTAATACTTTATTAAAGTTATTCTATAAATAGAATATATTATATTCTATTATGCATAGTGTTTGCATAGTGCCTGCGATAGTGTTTGCATAGTAAAAATCTTTTTATATAAATAGAATATATTATATTTTATTTAAAAGATTTTTCTTTAAATATGGACCGTCAGATTAAAGTAAATCAATCTGACCGCTTCATGGATTGGTTACTATCAGATCCATTTTCCTATAAATAGGAAGCTTAGTTAGAATTGAATTCACACCGTAAGTTCGTAGAATCCTCCTTCTATAATCTTGAGCGTATTTCCTTAAGAGTTTTAAGAAACTTTGAAGCGAAGAACATAGTATACATTTTCTTTAAGAAAATCCTCACCCTATCGATCTAATATTCTTCTTTTTACACGGTAAGGGTGTTATTCTTTCTTATTCATGAAGAGAACTTCTATTATTTCATTCTTTATTATTCTCATTGAATAACTCAGATACGTGGCAGACACCCTATACATGGTGATCTTCTTTTGTTATTCAATTCTTTATTATTCTCATTGGAATAACTCAGATGCTGCTTGCTTTACCCTATACTTGGTGGAATGACCAGATATACGGTTTATCCAATACTTGGTGATCTTCTTTAATTATTCCGCATTTAATATTCTCGTTTAATATCCGCTTCGGTGTAATTTCACCGACCGTTCCATTATTTATTATTCCGCATTTATTATTCTCGCTGAGAATAACCTTGTCTCGTCGGGTCTCTATCGCATGCATGGTGATGTCTTTTGTTATTCCATTCTTTATTATTTTTGTTGGAATAACCTGTCTATGTGGATTACCACATGCATGGTGAATGATCATTTATATTCATTCCTTATTGAATTGTGGAAATGATCTGTTTACGTGGATTATGATGAAAGTCTTAATAAAAGTATATGACTGATGAAAATCATGGGTATATGAAGTATTAGTAAGTGTTATGATGAGTTATGTTGGTTAGTATGTGAAAACATGAAAGTTTCTTAGAAATCACAAAGGGTTGAAAAATCAGATTTTGGTAAAAACGTAACATGAAATTCAATTGACCATATCTCCTATTATATTTCGAATTTTTGAGTGTGGTCAAGTTCTAGAGTTAGATCTATGAGTTTTGTAGCATCTCTAAGTGGAATCACTGGAAAAGGAGTTGTAGATTTTCGTGTGGACTGATTTTGGCAAAGGAGTCAAAAGCTGGAAATTACCAAAAAGCTACTGATCTTATTTTTAAAAGGGCATTTTCGGCCACTTAATTTATGAGAAAAATTCTGGCCTTTTGGGACATGAAAGTATATGGTATAAAGAACCTCTTGTCCAAAAATGAGCTCATTCTGACTTAAAGTGAGCAAGTTATGACTATTTCAATATTTAGGTTTTTTCGACGAAAAATGCTATAACCGGAGTTCTATAACTCCGATGACCATGGAATTTAAACTGGAAGCTCAAGTTAACATGTGTAAGGTCCTGCCAAGATTTGGGAATTTTTTGGGTTAAACTTGAGGTAGCTAATTTCTTAAGGAATTAATTGGAAATTGATTTTTGAAAAATAGTAAATTAATTTTAAAAATTCCGAGAAAAATATATGTTCATTATGGGACTATATTATACTTAATCCCAGAAAAGAAATATTTTTGGGACTGATTTGGTATTTTTCATAAAAATAGTTTAGTTACGAACATATGAGTTAAATATGTTATGTGAAGTAACAAAGTTGGAAAATAGGATTTTATGGCTTGGAAATCCTATATATAAGGTATATGTAAATTGTTGATAAGGGAATTGATCATTGGTAATGAAATCTTACGAGGATGGCATTTTTGAATAATTAAATGCATTATTTGGTAAAGTGTAAACAATTGAAATAAATTGTTTATAAGTTTAAGAAGTGATTAAAAATATTGTTATGATATTAATGATATTGGATTATGAATTTATTATGTGATTGATAATATTTGGATAAATTTAAAGTCTTTAATATTTATCCTTGTTTTCAGTTGATTAATGTTTATATCATTGTCATCATCCTCATTCTTATATGGTGATAAAAGTTATCTTTGGCTTACGTGCGAAGATGGACTGTTGTTTATTGAATTATATATCTTTGGATTACGTGCAAAGATGGATTGTTGATTATTGGTTTTATTGTTGTATATCTTTGGCTTACATGCAGAGATGGACTTTGTATGATTATAACGAGGGATTATTCGGTATAGTCATGACCATTGATGATTTAATGAATATCCTTGGCCCGTAGTGCAGGGATGATTCGATGATGTGGTCTATTCGTTAAGCTGGGTCTTAGCGATAAAAACTGATGAAAATATTTTAAACCATATAAGATAGTAGATTTTATTCTCTACTTGACTCTTCTAATGGATTGCTTATTCCGCTGCAGTTAAACTTGATGTCTATTATATTTTATCAGTTTAACATTATCAAGACTAATGATAATTTATTCTGCATTATCTTAGTCATAATATTTCTTCTTGGGGCTAGTTGAGCTCACCCTTTGTTTCACCGTTTCTTCGTGAAATGAGAATATAGTTGAACGCGAGTCTGGGAACTAAAGATGACAGTCCAGATGATAGCTTTAGTAGTCCTCACTATCCTGTTAAATAGTCTGACAATAAATGTAATAAGGACTCTATTGGGTATGGATATTGTCTAGATGACAATATTTGTATTAAACCTCACAGCATATGTTTTGTCGTATTTTACATGACAGCTGTATAATTAAGTTTTATTTGTATTTTGTACCATATAAGTGGCAACCTAAGATGGGTGGCGTATACCTAATTTTAGGGGCGTCACAACGGTGGCACCAGAGGCGGATACGGCAAAGTCAAAGTCAACGGTTCCTGAAAGAGCGTTTGTCGTGACTGGTCAAAATGCGAGGAACCCGAACGAAGTTAGCACAGGTTAGTTAATAATAAATTCTTGCGAAGTTTATACCTTACTTGATACCGGTGCTACCCATTCTTTTATCTCTCTTGCTTGTGTTCAACGTTTGAACTTGACTACGGAGAAATTAGACTTTGACCTATCTGTGGAGACTCCGTTAAGAGAAACTTTCATTTCATCCACTGTTTAAAAATCTTGCTTGATTCAGGTTGGCACTATCACATTACCTGTTGACCTTATTTCTTTAAAGATATTTGCTTTTGGTGTGATTTTAAGGTTAACTAATCATGCCAAAATTGATTGCTTTCGTAAAGTTGTTAGTTTTCATATTCCTAAACAACCTATTATTCGAATTCAAGCAACCAAACCATTGAAGTCAAACACTTTCATATCAAGCCATAAAGTCATTCGTTTATTGAAAAATGGATGTCAAGTCTTCTTAGCCCATGTTATGGACTTGAACAATAATATGTCAGATTTGAATGATATTTTTGTTGTTAGTGAAATTCCTGACGTATTTCTTGAAGAATTTCCTGGCCTACTCCCAGAGCGTGATATTGAATTTTGTATCGACTTTGAACTCGGTACAAAACCCATTTCTAAAATCTCATATCGAATGGCTCCTATTGAACTTCAGGAGTTAAAAACCCAACTATAGAAGTTGGTATCCGAGCCTCTATCTGGTGACTTCTTTTGTGGAATACACCGAAGCCAGAATCTCCGTAGGGGACGTCATATTTGTGCGGTAGTAAACTGATAGGTGCCATTGTGACGTGCTATCCAAGATTGGGATATGAGTCACAGTTGAGAGCAACCTAGGTCAGTAATCGAAATACGTAGTTTTCTGGGTTTAGCTGGTTATTATCGGAGATTCGTGGAAGGGTTTTCTCGAATCACTACTCCGTTAACTCAGCTGACTCGAAAGGATACAAAATTCGTATGGAGCAAGAAATACGAGAAGAGTTTCCAAGAGCTTAAGAGGAGACTCATTTTGGCACATGTTTTAACAATATCATCTGGTTCGGATGGATTTGTTATCTACAATGATGCTTCGGGCAACGGGTTAGGATGTGTTCTTATGCAATGTGGGAAAGTCATAGCCTATGCCTCACGACAACTTAAAGAATATGAGAGGAATTATCCTACTCATGATCTAGAGTTGGCAGCAGTCGTCTTCGCGTTAAAGATTTGGAGGCACTATCTATATGGGGAGAAAGTGGAGATATATTCAGACTATAAAAGCCTCAAATATTTCTTCACTCAAAAGGAACTCAACATGTGACAACGACGTTGGCTCGAGTTGTTGAAAGATTACGACCACATTATTCAATACCATCCTGGAAAAGCGAACGTGGTAGCTGACGCGTTGAGTAGAAGATCATATGTAGGAACGAGTGTGATGATGTCAAGTATACGCATAGAGCCAACTTTAATAAAAAAAGTTAAGGTTGCTCAAACCACCGACCCGAAACTGATGCGTATGAAGAAGAAAGTACAAGAAGGTGCTATTCTGGAAGCGAGAATCGATGAAGCAGGAATACTTCGAGTCCACTCCAGACTTTGTGTTCCTAACGACTCTGATTTGAAGTACAAGATTATGATGGAAGCACACAATACACCATTTGCGATCCATCCTGGAAGTACCAAAATGTATCGTGATTTTCGACATACATTTTGGTGGAACAATATGAAGAGAGAGATTGCAAAGTTTATCTTGACGTGTTTAACTTGTCAACGTGTAAAGGCGGAGCATCAAGTACCTAAGGGTCCATTGCAACCACTTGAGATTCCGAAATGGAAGTGGGAACACATTACCATGGATTTTGTTACGGGTCTTCCTACAGTTTCTCAAGGCATCGATGCTATTTGGGTTATTGTTGATAGATTAACCAAGTCTGCTCATTTCTTACCAATAAGGGAGACTAATTCTCTTGAACGTCTTGCTAGTATGTATGTGAATGAAATTGTGAGATTGCATGGCATGCCAGTATCCATAGTTTCGGATCGTGGCCCAAGATTCACTTCAAAATTTTGGGTTAGCTTGCAAAAAGCTATGGGCACGGATTTACGATTTAGTTCTAGTATACCATCCTCAAACCAGACGGAAAATCGAGAGAGACTATCAAAACTCTTGAAGATCTATTAAGACTCATGTCCTAGACTTCAAAGGAGTTGGGATAAGTATTTACCATTGGTGGAATTCTCCTACAACAACAGCTTATCGTGCAAGTATATAAAGTGACCCCATTTGAAGCATTGTACGGACGAAAGTGTCGTTCTCCAGTATGTTGGGATGAGGTTGGGGAAGCAACATTGTTGGGACCCAATTTGGTACGTATGACTACGAAAAAGATCCAAATGATTCGACAACGTATACAAACGGCATAGGATCGACAAAAGAGTTATGCGGATCTTCATCGAAAGGACGTGGAATTTGATATTAGGGATCATGTATTATTGCGTGTAGCTCCATGGAAGGGAGTTACAAGATTCGGGAAGAGAGGAAAGCTTAATCCACAATTTATTGGTCTATTTCAAATTCTTGACCGAGTAGGAAATGTAGCCTATAGACTCGCGTTACCTCCGAGTATGACTCGTGTTCATAATGTGTTTCACATATCTATACTTCGTAAATATGTGAAAGACCCGAACCACGTTATTGAGTTAGAACCGGACGAAATAACTAAAGAATTAACGTACGAAGAGGTACCTGTCAAGATCTTGGATAGGAAAGAGCATGTCTTACGCACAAAGGTTATACCAAAAGTTAAAGTTTTGTGGAGGAACCGTGCTATAGAGGAAATGACCTGGGAGTTGGAAATGGAAATGAAAGCGAGGTATCCTCACCTTTTTAAAACACCAGGTACGTACGTCAATTTCGAGGACGAAATTTCATAAGGAGGGGAGGTTGTAAGACCCCAACTTTTTATTAATGAAATTAAATTTCCTCTATTTATTATTTTGAAATAGTAAGGGTTGATTTGATTAATGTGGTTAGTTATGGGTGAAATGCGTAAATATTTTAAATAAGCAAGTGGTTATAAAATATTCATTGTTGTTGGGAATATTAGGTTGGTCGTGGAATATTCTTGTTGTCAGAGAATATTCGTACGACGGCTGTGAGACCCCAGATTTTATGAATAAAGATTTAAATTTCTCGAAATATTTTTTTTAATATTATGGTGTGGATTTGATATAATGTTGTAGTTGTGGATAGTATTTATAAATTTTGCAAAGTACGCAAGTTGTTATATAATATTCGGTTGGTCAGGGAATATCCGTACGACGGTACAATCATTGGTGGACCCCACAACGGAATTATTGTCGGATTGAGAAAACGACAAAAATATTTTTATGAAAATAACGACGGAAGTTTTACCGTTAAAGCCGTTGAACTACTCTCGGTAGTAAAAGTACAATGAATACGCGTGATTGCATAGTAGCAATACCAGTATTGATTATTGATGCTTACACGAGAAAACACTGGCTTTTGTTTAATTATTGCTACAAGTAGGTTGTTGCACAAGTATCTCACATTATTTGATTCAATTATTGTTGATTTATACGCTTTTGTTTTATTAGTATTATTAACGTAATAAAATAGAAACATCTTTTATATAAAATGTAATACTTTATTAAAGTTATTCTATAAATAGAATATATTATATTTTATTATGCATAGTATTTGCATAATGCTCTGCATAGTGTTTGCATAGTAAAAATCTTTTTATATAAATAGAATATATTATATTTTATTTAAAAGATTTTGCTTTAAATATGGACCGTCGATTAAAGTAAATCAATCTGACCGCTCATGAGTTAGTTACTTATGCATTCCATTCTTCTATAAATAGAAGCTCATTCCTTCATTATTTTCACTTAATTCATGTAAACTCTGAGAGAGAAAATTATAGAGAGAAAGAAGAAGAAGTCTCGCTAACTTTCTTTTCCTATATCTAATTTCTTTTACTAGTAAGGAATATTATTATTTTGTATTCAAGAAGAGAACTTCATTATTCCATTTCTTTATTATTCTCATTAGAATAACCTCAGATATGCTGTGAGCAACCCTATACTTGGTGACATTCTTCTATTATTCTGCTTTTTACTATTCCGTTGGAATATCCATCATCTTATACGGACACGGTTTCGCTTTTAATTATTCATTCATTTTGTTGAATATCCTATCTGTGCTATATACGCCTGGACCGGTTTCGCTTTTAATTATTTATTATTCGTTGGAACATCCATCCGCTTGCGGTGAATTTCACCTGACCGGTTCCATTATTATTATTCTGTTGAATAACTCTATCTATCAAGGCAATACCGCATGCATGGTGATTTCTTTTGTTATTCCATTCGTTATTATACTCAGTTGGTTAAAATTTTGACTTCTATACTCTATGAAATTAGTGGAATATTCTTGATATTTGCGCTTCATCCAATATCTTTTCATGGAAATATTCTTCTGAGGATTCTTGAATTTTACACAATAAAACAATATCTTGTTGACAATTGGGACGTTATTGGTTCCTGGACAAATTAATTCGTGAACTTGTTTTATTGAATTCATATATCATTGTCATCATCCTCATGTTTATATTATGTTGAAAGTCATCTCGTGGCTCAGAAGGTGCATAGATGGACTTGGTATGATTATGACCGAGGAATTATTCTAAGATAATCATAACCGTAATGTTACAAATGATATGGAAAAAGTCCTCATCGTTCTGCGTAGTGCATTGATGGACAGTTTTTGGTATGATTATGGCTATGGATTCTCTTCGGCCAAGGGAGCAAAGATGAATTGCTTTATAGCATGATCAGGACCGTTGATGAAAACACAATTATCTTTGGCCCGTAGTGCATGGATAATTCATGGTCGTGATACTAAAGATTTATATCCTTGGCCTGTAGTGCAGGGATGATTTAATGATGTAGATTATTTATTGAGCTGAGTCCCAGCGATAAAAGTGATGAAAAACATTTTAAATCATAAAAGATAGTAGATTTTATTCTCTACTTGACTCTTTTAATGGATTGCTTATTTCCGCTGCAGTTTTTGATCTAAAACTTGTTGTCTATTATATTCTATCAGTTGTTATACTGTTGAAGGCTAAGGATAATTTATTCTGCATTATCTTAGTCATAATATTTCTTGCTGGGCTAGTTGAGCTCACCCTTTCTTTCACTGTTCTCTTCAGGAAGTGAGAACGTAACTGGGACTAGTCGGGGAACGGTGTGATGGTCCAGATGATAGCATTAGTAGTCCTCACTATTCTATTAGATAGTGTGATAATAAATGTATTGAGGACTTATTTGTGTTTGAATACTGTCTAGAAGACAATATTCGTTTCAAAATTCTCAGCTATGTTTTGTCGTATGTTACACGACAGTTGTATAATTAAGTTTGTATTTGATTTATGTACCGTGAAAGTGGCGACCCAAGATGGGTGATGTGTACCTAATTTTGGGGGCGTCACAGTTGGTATCAAAGCTTAGGGATATGATCCTTGGCTGAGATGTGAGACAAGAACTAGGAGGGGAGAGACGGGGAATTCCTTCGCTAGTATGACCTACCGAAGTTTATGTGGTATTTAATTGGTCGGTCAGAGTATAGGGATAATATGTGATATGTCAATTAACCCTTGTTTTGTGACAGTGTTTGAGAATGGCATCTGAAAATGCTGAGATAAGCAATGAAGCACATGAGAGCGTTGAGTCAGCTCAAGCAAAAGGTAACGACTAACGACACGATAATAATCATACCGGTGGCAACGGCCATCGGAACAACGATAACCATCGTAGGGGAAATTATCATGCCAAGAATGGTAACCACTTCGGTGGTAATCATGGCCAAGATAATAGAAGTAAAAATTTCAAGAAGAGAAGGTCATTTAGCTCAATTTTGTCGTATAGTGAAAGTCAAGTCCAATGGGATTTGTGGCACCAAACGGTCGTCTGAACAAAACAAAGTCGGTGATTTCAGGAAGAGCATTTTTCGTGACTTCTCAAAAAGCGAGTAACCCGAACGAAGATAGCACGGGTTAGTTAATTATAAATTCTTGCGAAGTCTATACCTTATAAGATATCGATTCTACCCACTCTTTATTTCTCTTGCTTGCGTTCAACGTTTAAATTTGACTCCGGAGAAGTTAGACTTTGACTTATTGGTTGAAACTTCGTTAGTAGAAGCCTTCGTTACCTCCACTGTTTATAAATCTTGTTTGATTCAAATCGACACTTTCACGTTACCTGTCGATCGTATCTCTTTGAAAATACTTGCCTTTGATGTGATTTTTGGAAACGATTGGTTAACTACTCATCATGCTTTTCTTAAGGTTGTTAGCTTTTATACTCCTAACCAACCTGCTATGCGAATTCAAAGTAACCAAACCACTAAAGTCAATCACTGTCATATCAAGCCATAAGTAAAGAGCCCCGATCCTTTCGTTGTTGACTTCCTTGTGTGGAATGCACCGAAGTCAGACTTTCTGTAGGCGACATCGTGAATGAAGATGGCAAGTTGAAAGGTATCATTGTGAGGTGTTATCCAGGTTAAGGGATAGAAGTCACAGTTGGTATCAATGTGACGTGCTATCCAAGTCTTGGATGAGGGTCACAGTTTTGAAGGATATTTCTATTGTTAATAAATTTCTCGACGTATTCCTGAAGATTCTTAGCCTACCCTAGAGCGTGAAATCGAATTTTGTATTGACCCCAGTACAAAAACCCATTTCTTAAACCCTCAAATATTTCTTTACTTAAAACGGACGTATAATGCGCCAAAGACGTTGACTCGAGCTGTTGAAGATTATGATGGTACCATTCAATATCATCGTGGAAAAGCGAACGTGGTAGCTGACGCGTTGAGTAGAAGATCGTATGCGTTTACGAGTGCGATGGTGTTAACACAAAGACTAATTTCGTATAACTTACAAATGATGAAGATGGAGTTAAAGACTCTAGGGACCCACGTGAAGATAACGAATATACGAGTAGAACCAATTTTAATTGATAAAGTTAAAGCCATGCAAGCTACATACTCAGAGCTGATGAATGTGAAGAAGAAGGTTCAAGAGGGCGTTATTCTAGAAGCAAGAATCGATGAAGAGAGGAAATCTCAACCCTCGATTTAATTGGCCCATTTAAAATCCTCGATCGAGTAGAAACTGTGGCTTATAAACTCGTTTTACCGCCAAAAATATCGCGTGTTCATAACGTTTTTAACGTATCGATGTTACGTAAATATGTGGACGACCTAAACCACATTATTAATTTAGAACCGGATGAGATAGCGGATGATTTAACATTTGAGGAGATACGTGTTAAAATCTTGGATAAGAAGAATCGTATTCAACACTCAAAGGTTATACCTCAAGAGTTAGAATCAAATGAAGTCAAGGTATCCTCACCGTTTGGCATACCAGTGCGTCGTAAAATTTTGAGGCAAAATTTCATAAGGAGGAGAGATTATGAGACCCCAGATTTTATGAATAAAGATTTAAATTTCTCAAAATATTTTTTTAATATTATGGTGTGGATTTGATATAATGTTGTAGTTGTGGGTAGTATTTATAAATTTTGCAAAGTACACAAGTTGTTATATAATATTCGATTGGGTCGGGGAATATCCAAATGCGATGGTACAATCATTGGTGGACCCCATTAACGGAATTATTGGCTTGATTGAAAAACGACAAAAATATTTTTATGAAATAACGGCGGAAGTTTTACCGTTAAAACTGTTGAACTACTCGATAGTAAAAGTACAGTAATACGCGTGGTTGCATAGTAGCACACGGTATTGATTATTGTTGATTTATACGTTTTGTTTTATTAGTATTATTAACGTAATAAAACAGAAACATCTTTTTATATAAAACAGAATACTTTATTAAAGTTATTCTATAAATAGAATATATTATATTTTATTATGCATAGTATTTGCATAGTGCATGCATAGTGTTTGCATAGTAAAAATCTTTTTATATAAATAGAATATATTATATTTTATTTAAAAGATTTTGCTTTAAATATGGACCGTCAGATTAAAGTAAATCAATCTGGACCGTTCATGAGTTAGTTACTATGCATTCCATTCTTCTATAAATAGAAGCTCATTCCTTCATTATTTTCTTACGAATTCATAGAAACTCTAGAGAGAGAAAATTATAGAGAGAAAGAAGAAGAGAAGTCTGGTAACTTTTTTTTTCCTATATCTAATTTCTTTTACGGTAAGGAATATTATTCTTTTGTATTCAAGAAGAAACTTCATTATTCCATTTCTTTATTATTACATTGGAATAACTCGTGTACGCGCAAGCAACCCTATACTTGGTGACATTCTTCATTATTACTGTCTTTACTATTCCGTTGGAATATCCTATCTCTCATGCATCTGTGGGACTGGTTCCGCTTTAATTATTCATTCATTACATTGAAATATCCCGCCATACATCTTATCTGTACCCGGTTCCGCTTTTAATTATTCATTCATTACATTGGAATATCCTGCTCATCTATCTACGGGACTGGGTTCCATTTTAATTATTTATTATTACATTGGAACATCACATCGGTGTGAATTTCACGACTGTTCCGTTATTATTATTACTGTTGGAATAACACATTTATCTATCGAATCTGCATGCATGGTGATTTCTTTTGTTATTCCATTCGCTATTATACTCGGTTGGTTAAAATTTTGACTTCTATACTCCATGAAAAAAAAAAAAACGCTTTTTCATAAAATAAATAATTAAAACTTCCAAAAATTTTAACTAATGAGTATAATAAAGAATGGAATAACAAAAGAAATCACCATACATGCTAGATTCAAGATGATGTGTTATTCCAATGTAATAATAATAACGAAACAGTCAAAGTAAATTCGCACCGACAGATGTTCCAATAGAATAATAAAGATGGAACCAGTCCCAGATAAAAACATACGCATGTGATATTCTAATGTAATAATAAAGACGGAACCAGTGTCTAGTGTAAAACACACGCATGTGATATTCCAATAGAATAATAAAGATGGAACCGTGTCCCAGGTAAAAGACACGCATGTGATATTCCAATGTAATAATAAAGATGGAACCGTGTCCTGTAAAACACACGCATGTGATATTCCAATGTAATAATAAAGACTTTAATAATAGAAGAATATCACCAAGTATAGGGTATTCACAGATACAAAGTTATTCCAATGAATAATAAAGAATGGAATAATGTAAGTTCTCTCCATGAATAAGAAAGAAATAATACCCCTTACTTGCTACAACAAATAATATCCCTTACCTTAAGAAGAAGAGTAATCTTTGGATGTAGAAGTAGTGAAGTAAGTAGTAATACTTTTCTTCTTTCTCTCTATAATTTCTCTCTCTGAGTTTCAAAGAATTCGTAAGAAAATAATGAAGGAATGAGCTTCTATTTATAGAAGAATGGATTGCATAAGAACTAACTCATGAACGGTCCAGATTGATTTACTTTAATCTGACAAATCCATAATTAAAGCAAAATCTTTTAAATAAAATATAATATATTCTAATTATTGCCTAATAAAACAAATAACTTTATAAAAGTATTCGCTTTTTATAAAAAAGATTTTACTATGCAAAATACTATGCAACACTACGCAGCACTATCTGAACATTATGCAATACTATGCATAATAAAATATAATATAATCTAATTATTGTCTAATAAAATGAATAACTTTATAAAAGTATTTTGTTTTATATAAAAAAATTTTACTATTACCCTAATAAAACGAATAATTTTATAAAAGTATTCTGTTTTATATATAAAAAAAATCTGTTTTATTACGTTAATAATACTAATAAAATAAAACTGAGTGACTTATCACATAAGCATCAATAATTAATACCATGTGCTACTATGCAACCACGCGTATTACTGTACTTTTACTACCGAGTAGTTCAACAGTATTAACGGTAAAACTTCCTTCGTTATTTTCAATAAAATATTTTTTGTCATTTTCTCAATCCGACAATAATTCTGTTGTGGGGTCCACCAATGATTGTACCGTCGTACGGATATTCCCCGACAAAAAGAATATTTCTCAAACAATCGAATATAATATGGCAACTTGCATACTTTGCAAAATTTGTAAATATTACCCACAACTATAACATTATATCAAATCCACACCATAATATTAAAAAAATTATTTCGAGAAAATTAAATATTTATTCATAAAACTGAGGTCTCACAATCTCCCTCCTTATGGAATTTCGCCAAATTTACGTATATACCGGTATGCCGAATGTGAGGATACTTGACTTCATTTCGATTCTAGCTCTTGAGGTATAACCTCGAGTGTTGAATACGATTCTTCTTATCCAAGATTTTAACACGTATCTCCTCAAACGTTAAATCATCCGCTATCTCGTCCGGGTTCTAAATTAATAATGTGGTTCGTCGTCCATATATTTTACGTAACATCGATACGTTAAAAATGTTATGAACACGCAACATACTTGGCAGAATACGAGTCTATAGCCACGCTCCTACTTAATCGAGGATTTCAAATGGGCCAATTAAATCGAGGGTTAAGATTTTCTCTTCGCTGATTCTTGCTTCTAGAATAACGCCTCTCAACCTTCTTCTTCACATTCATCAACTCGGGTGTGTGTAGCTTGAGCAAATTTTTAACTTTATCGATTAAAGTCGATTCTACTCAGATATTTGTTACCTTCATGTGGGTCCCTAGAGTCTTTAACTCTATCTCGCATCATTTGTAAGTTATATGAAATGAGTCTTTTGTTAACAACATCGCACTCAGAACGATACGATCTTCTACTCAACACGCCACCTACCACGCTCGCTCTTCCACGATGATATTGAATGGTACGATCGTAATCTTCAACAGCTCGAGCCAACATCTTTGGGGCATGATGCGTTCGTTTTAAGTAAAGAAATATTTGAGGGTTTAAGAAATGGGTTTTTGTACTGAGGTCAATACAAAATTCGATTTCACGCTCTAGGGGTAGGCTAGGAAGTCTTCAAGAATACGTCAAGAAATTTATTAACAATAGAAATATCATTCAAAACTGTGACTCTCATCCAAGACTTGGATAGTACGTCACATTGATACCTATCAACTTGCCATCTCCATTCACGATGTCGCCTATAGAAAGTCTGGTTTCGGTTCATTCCACACAAGGAAGTCAACAACGAAAGGATCGGGGCTCTTTACTTATGGCTTGATATAACAATTATTGACTTTAGTGGTTTGGTTACTTTGAATTCGTATAACAGGTTGGTTAGGAGTATGAAAGCTAACAACCTTACGAGAAGCATGATGAGTAGTTAACCAATCATTTCCAAAAAATCACATCAAAGGCAAGTATTTTCAAAAAGATAAGATCGACAGGTAACGTGAAAGTGTTGATTTGAACAAGATTTATAAATAGTGGAGGTAATGAAGGTTTCTCCCAACTGAGTTTAAACAGATATATCAAAGTCTAACTTCTCTAGAGTTAACTTCAAACATTGAATATAACTAGGTGAAATTAAAGAGTGAGTAGAACCGGTATCTAACACAGTATAGACTTTGCAAGAGCTTATGATTAACTTAGCCGTGATAATTTTATTCAGGTTCCTCGTCACGAGAAAAAAAAATGCTCTCTTTTAAACTACCGGCTTTGGCTTGTCCGGGACATCCTTTGGCATCACTATCCCAACTGGACTTGACTTCACCATACGATAATTAAAACACGCTTTGGATTGTCGTCATGCATTTGACTGGGATGTGTCTTTCCCCGTCGCATTTTTGAAACATACAACCGATGGTCGTTCTTCTTCCTTTGAAACGGTGTCTGGTGCCGACGCCTTTCACGCTATTGTTGAACCTTCTTCTTGAAATGTCCATTCTTATTGTTTTGGCCATGATTACAACCGAAGTGGTTACCATTTCGTATGTTGATTCCTCCATGCTTATTGTCACCGCTTTAATGATCAAGTATCACCGGAATTATCATTTTGTTTACCTCTTTTTGGTTGGGTGGACTCATTATCGCTACCCCAATAATCGAGCCCTATTAACAACATCCGAATACAAACACAGTTTATGAGAGATAAGATATTGGCGTATCTCAGGTTTTAAACCTCTTAGAAACATTCGCGTCATTCTCTCCTCATTACCAACCAAATGGGACGCAAATCGGGATAACTCGGAAAACTTGGCTTCGTACTACGAAACGGTCATGTTGTTTTGCTCCAACTTGATAAATTCCGCCTCCTTCATGTGACGAATGCTTTCGGGAAAGTACTTGTCGTTGAACAACTCTTGGAACTTCTCCTAAGACATCTTGAAAAGGCCAATGCAGGTACGCTTTTACAGATTCCCACCAGTAATCTGCCTCTTCACGCAACATAAAGGTGGCAAAGGGAACCTTTTGCTCCTCGGAGCATCCCAAGACATCAAATATCTTGGTCATCTGCTTTAACCACGTCTCCACCTTAAGTGGTTCTGGCTTTCCCAAAAACTCCGGTGGTACTAGCTCCTTGAACTGCTTAGCGGTGACCAACCGTGGGTTGCCATTGTTTCCACCTGCATTATGAACAGGAGTCTCTCTCGTTTGGTGTTGCATGAATTCTAAAAAGCTCCTAAACGTACCGTCGTTCGTCATTTGATTAGTGTTGTTGTTTACAGGAGGATTATCGCCTTCCTGTTGCACATTATTCTGGCTATTAATCAGCGGTGACTCAACAGTCTCATGTGCTCCATTGCTTACCTCAATATTTTCAGATGCCATTTTTAAATACTGCCACAAAACAAGGGTTAATTAATAAATCACATATTATCTCTATACTCTGACCGACCAATTAAATACCAAATAAAGTTAGGTAGGTCATATTAGCGAAGGAATTCCCCGTCTCTCCCCTCCTAGTTCTTGTCTCACATCTCAGCTAGGGATCATATCCCTAAGCTTTGATACCGACTGTGACGCCCCAAAAATAGGTATACATCGCCTATTCTGAGTCGCCAGATATATGGTACAAAATTCAAATACAATCTTTAATATACAACAAGAGAGCTGTGAGTTTTAATACAAATATTGTATTCTAGACAATATCCACTCTCAGAATAAGTCCTCAATACATTTATTGTCACACTATTTAACAGAATAGTGAGGACTACTAATATTATCATCTGGACCGTCACTCCATTCCCCGACTAGTCCCGGCTACATTCTCATTTCCTGAAGAGAATAGTGAAAGAAAGGGTGAGCTCAACTATCCAGTAAGAAATATTATGACTAAGATAATGCAGAATAAATTATCATTAGTCTTCAACAATGTTAAACTGATAAAATACAATAGACATCAAGTTTAACTACAGTGGAACAAGCAATCCATTAAAAGAGTCAAGTAGAGAATAAAATCTACTATCTTTTATGATTTAAAAAGTTTTTCATCACTTTTATTGCTGAGATTCAGCTCAATAAATAATCTACATCATCAAATCATCCTTGCACTACAGGCCAAGGATATTCTTTAGTATCACAACCACGAATTATCCATGCACTACGGGCCAAAGATAATCGTGTTTTCATCAATGGTCCTGATCATGCCATAAAAGAATTCATCTTTGCTCCCTTGTCAAGAAGAATCTATAGCCATAATCATACCAAAAACAGTCCATCAATGCACTACGGGCCAATGAGGACTTTTTCCACAACATTTGTAACATTACTGTGACGCCCCCAAAATAGGTATACATCACCCATCCTGAGTCGCCAAATACATGGTACAAAATTCAAATACAAACTAATAATACAGCAGTCGTGTAAAATACGACAAAACATATGCTGTGAGTTTTAATACAAATATTGTCATCTAGACAATATCCACACCCAATGGAGTCCTCATTACATTTATTGTTACATTATTTCACATAATAGTGAGGACTACTAATGCTATCCTCTGGACCATCTCTCTGTTCCCAGACTAGCCCCAGCTACGTTCTCATTTCCTGAAGAGAACAATGAAAGAAAGGGTGAGATCGACTAGCCCAGTAAGTAATATTATGACTAAGATAATGCAGAATAAATTATCATTAGTCTTCAACAATGTTAAACTGATAAAATACAATAGACATGAAGTTTAACTGCAGCGGAACAAGCAATCCATTAAAAGAGTCAAATAGAGAATAAAATCTACTATCTTTTATGATTTAAAAAGTTTTTCATCACTTTTATCGCTGAGACTCAGCTCAATAAATAATCCACATTATTAAATCATCCCTGCACTACAGGCCAAGGATATTCTTTAGTATCACGACCACGAATTATCCATGCACTACGGGCCAAAGATAATCGTGTTTTCATCAACGGTCCTGATCACGCCATAAAACAATTCATCTTTGCACCTTTGGCCGAAGAGAATCCATAGCCATAATCATACCAAAAACTATCCATCAATGCATTACGGGCCAATGAGGACTTTTTCCACATCATTTGTAACATTACGGTCATGATTATACCGAATAATCCCTGGTTATAATCATACCAAGTCCATCTATGCACTACAGGCCACATATTACTTTTAACATAATATAAACATGAGGATGATGACAATGACATAATAATTCAATAAAATAAGTTCACGAATTAATTTATTCAGGAACTAATAACGTCCAAATTGTCAACATGATACTTCTGTGTAGAGTAAAATTCAAGAATGCTCAGAAGAATATTTCCATGAAAAGATACTGGATGAAGCGCAAATATCAATGATATTCCACTAACTTCATGGAGTATAGAAGTCAAAACTTTAACCAACTGAGTATAATAAAGAATGGAATAACAAAAGAAATCACCATACATGCGGTACTTCACATGTATGTGTTATTCCAATGAATAATAAGTAATGAGAACTAGGTCAAAGTAAAATCGCACCGACGATGTTCCAACGAATAATAAATAATGGAATAACAACATAAATCACCATGCATGCGGTACTTGATGTACAAAAGTTATTCCAATGTAATAATAAGTAACGGAACCAGTCCGATGTAAAACGCATGCATGTGATATTCCAACAGTAATAATAAAGACTTTAAACCAGTCCGATGTAAAACACACGTATGTGATATTCCAATGTAATAATAAAGATGGAACCAGTGTTCAAAGGTAAACACATGCATGTGATATTCCAACAGAATAATAAAGACGGAACCAAGTCTGGTGTAAAACACATAGACAAGATATTCCAACAGAATAATAAAAGTATGTCACCAAGTATAGGGTAGCCCGTATATATATGTTATTCCAACAGGATAATAAAGAATGGAATAACAGAAGTTCTCTTCATGAATACAAAAGAAATAATACCCCTTGTTAGGAATAAACATGTGAATGATATTCCTATTTATATATGATTTGATTATGATATATATATGAATGAATATGCAAGTATGCTTGCATTAAGAAAAGCTGTAAAGTCCTTTGATAGATAATTGAAACATATGTACAAGGACTTATAATGAATTGATCAAATGTGTTAGGTTGATCCTACATAAGCAAAACAGCTTTGTAAAGTCCTTAAAAAGAAATGATGTACAAGGACTATAAATATAGAAAGATCAAGCATGTTAGGTTGATCTTATGATGTAATAGATAGGCTTATCTCGATCGTCCGAGCACCGCACTGTAAATCGTAGTCTGCCAGGAGAGTCAAGGAAAACTCGAGAGCTATCAAGGCAGAATCGTAGTCTGCAAGATAGTAGATCTCAGAGTTCGTAGACTTCCAGGGGAAATGAAGAAGGATCGTAGTTTCTTGAGAAGAGCTTCCTCGGGATCGTAGTGTGCTGAGGAAGTCATGTTTAGAATCGTAGAGACACCGCTTGATGAGCCGAACGATCGCCCCACGAACAAAGTCTGAAACGTAGACTACACTCGGAGTCGTAGAGTCTAGTGATGCCGAAGCTAAGTCAAGGATCATAGACTACACTCTGAGTTCGTAGAGTTCATTAAGTGAAGGCAGAGATCGTAGTCGGACAAGATCAGATGAAGACAATAAGCACAAGGCAGAAATGGTAGAGTGTCAAGATCTAATCTCGGATCGTATCGTGTGTCGCACACGCCTAAAGTCAATCGTAGAGTGCGTAACTACGACTCAATGTAAGTGCTCACAATGCTAAGTCGTAATTGTAGAAGCGGATACGGCCTCAACGAATGAGCACTCCCAGAATATCCAAAGATACGAAGCCTCTAGTTGGCACTGCAAAGATGCATTCCACAGTAAAAGAACCAGAGAGCACTCAACGAATTGCATGCAGGCTAATAGAAGATCTTAGCACAAACCCAATCAGCATTAAGATTGAGGTATAAGGCCATTCGTGATGAAGTCTTCCACAAGGAGATCCAAAGAAGACTTCAGAAGCTGACTAAGGTAAGTCAGCTTATGCAGTAGCTATCAAGTAGACAGAAGACAACAATCGTGGAAGCAACCAAGATCGTAGTGTTTGCCAAATAAAGAAAGAACTGATGGAGTGCATACAGAGATACTGGTCTGCCTCTGAATAACAAGGCTAAAGTGATTAAGCATTGGGTCAGTCCATTGATGATAAGTAAACGGGAGATCACAAGGAGAAAGTGAGCTGGACACGCCACAAATCTGAAGTGTCTTGTTATTCAGAAGGGGCCAGAGCAAGGAGTCAAGCCATCAGTATCTAAGAACAGTCAAAGCAAATAGAAGTGATGAAGCACTGCACAAGAGAAGGAAGAAGTGTTCACATTTAAGATCGAATGAACACCCTTCAAGATCGTAGTGTTGATTCTACCAGTTAAGAAGCAATAGTCAACAAGACACTACATATCAGTCCATGAAGACGCAGCATCGAAATCGTAGAGTTCGAATAGTGAAGAATGAAGCATCGCAACCGCTCAATCAAGGGTAATATTCGAACAAGAGCTTATTGAGAGCATCGATGCAAAAGGACAACCTCTGATCGAGAAATCAGAAGGAAGAAATAAAGTCTTCGACCTGCCCAAGATATGAAAGTGACATCTCTGATAGGGATAGGTGAAATAGTAGACTGCAGTGTCAGAAAGTCAGAAAAAGATGTCATGTCACATCTGCAGTCTGCACCAAATAACTCGAGATCTGTGAAGCCATTTGAATAACTTCTAACGGCTACTTTCTAACGGGAAGATTGGGAAGCAGTATAAATCAACAGAGCCTCAAAGATCAAGAGTTGCTGATGATATAGAAGAGTTGCTGATGATATAGAGTTGCAGAAACGTTGAGTTGGTGAATACTATAGTTGACTCTACGAGTTCCACCAAAAGATCAACAGAACAAGTCTTAGTGACAGTAAGACTACCAAGGTGGAAGTGAAGCAGCTTTGAAGTAGAACTCAAACAGATCAAAGCTTCACTCAATAAAGATGAGAATGCCACTGAAGATGGCAGCCAAGCTTAGAGCCGAGAAGGCCAAAAAGATAGTATTCAAGAAAGTGGCCGAGTACAAAGAAGATCAGGAGAGCCACTCTACGAATCACCATGAACCCAAAGCTAAAACTGAACAAGTGCAAAACCATGTCTGCAAAGTATTCAAGAAGGGTTCAGGGATTGCTAAGTGCCAGTCGAAGACTACTAGAAGCATAGAGACTTAGCTAATCCAGATGGTGATGGTGCATAGCTGACATCAGATGAAGATGAGCTGAAGAGAGTGAAGATCAGCTGCACCAAAGAAGATATGGTCCAGACTTGAAGCAGAATACAAAGAGGACCACATCAAGCTGTTAAGTACAAGAGATGTTCAAAGCTTAAAGACATCTTAGCAGCTCAACACCAACTCCAACAAACAAACAAACAACTCAACAAGAAGCCAGGGCCTGAAGGGTCCTTGTCCGGAGGGACTAAAATGAAGTTCCAAGCCTGCTGGGCTTGAAGAGTTCCTAGGGAACTAGAGGAGTTCCAAGGTCACCGGCCTTGAAGAGTTCTTAGTGAATCAAGTCCCAAGTCAGCCGCCTCAAGGAATCTTAGTGATTCGTGGTGCTTTGCCTTCCTTAGTGGAAATCCTGCTAGTTGAAAGCGTAAGAGTGGGATTAGAGCTTGAGTTTCAACCACTTAAAACCCTCAGTGTCTTTTACTTTATGTCATTTACATTATGTACATTAACTGCTATAACTGCTATGTATGTTTTAACTACTTACCATTGAACTAACTCTACGAACAATGTATGTATGATTATGTATATATCAATGAAGGGGATCTTTTACTTATTCCACTGTGCTAAAAGATTCTTATGTTTGTCATATGCTAAGTCATTAGCAATACAAAATAAACCAGAAAAGAATTTGAAATAAAAAGGATCTATTCAACCCCCCCCCCCCCTTCTAGATCTATATTGTGCCTATTGGGAACTAACAATTGGTATCATAGCAGGTTCTCATGCTATATTCAAAAGCTAATCACTTTGAGTCTGATCCTAGGCACAAACATTGTTCTAAACTTAGTTTAGTAGTAAGTCACTTGTTATATGCAGATGAGCTCACACATTGGAAATATTGTGTACTGGTAAATGTGTATATACACTTGAAGCTGCTCAGATTGGTCCATGTTCTTGATTGCCATATCAACAAGACCAATTCTTGCTCGCGATCAATCTTGTAGTCTGAAGACCAGGCTAGAATGCTCAAGAGACATCAACAGAAGAGAGTCAAACATCCACCAGCCTGAAAAGATGAAGAGGCCCTACATGCTAAGAAATGCTTATAAAGAGAAGAAAGAAGAACTTCTCAAACATGTGTCTGGCCAACTAGTAGCTGGATGTAAACCTTGTGAACTTAAGGATGTCGAAGAACTGAAGATGTTGAGATTCTCTTAGCTTGCATCCTCAAGACCACGACTGATTGATTGAAGGTCAACTAGAACAACAAGCTGTCAGGAGCAAATGTGAAACTATGCACATCAATGCCTAAACTCAGTATGTCAAAGTTAAATGACTATTAAGAAACTGACAGTAAAAAGGTACGGTTCCTCACCATTATTAATGTATACATCATATTTGCACCATCTTATGAACTATGACAGTATTCTGTCAAGAAGTCATAATCTACCTAAAAAGGTGAAGAGAGAAAGTAGTCTGAAGATGGAAAATTCAAATGTCTACAAACATTCTCTTTAACCAAGTTTTAGGCTGAAGATGACATCTTGAAGAATAGATCATAAGAGTATCACAGACCAAATGAACTTTATGTTAAGTAATCATTGTTGGTGTGCTATATGTATGTACAAGCCTATGTTCTAAGTGTTTGACAACACACAGAGAATGATCAGTTCTACAAGAGGATCTTGCTGATTTGTAGAAACTGATCACATCCATGAATCAACTAGATACTCATAAATCGTAGAGTTGATTCATACTCTGTGAACACTTAAACATTGTAAACATAACCCAGTAAATGATGAAACCATCATAGATAAAGAGTGTGTCATTAATTGTCAAATCCTACACACACTCACCATCATGCATCTCAAAAATGTATTATCTCAAGATAGTTGCATGCATGAATATGTTTGTTGGTGATAAACATGATGATTATCCAGTTAAGAGGAATAAGGGTTTAAAAAAAAACAACTAACCTAGCAGGACCCATTCAACAATGGGGACCAAAAGTAGAAATATACTTAAACCTGCAGGTACTTGGTCAGTCTGACCACACTAAGGAATGCTGAAGCAGAAGACTTCACTCAATAGGACTCAACCAGCAGAAGGCTAAGGACTGTTCAGAGATGAGTCTGATAAGGTTCTTATATGTCCAAGCCTGTCCTTGAAGACCCTCTGAGCTAACCAGAATGGAGCTCACATGGCTGCAAATCTGTATATGGGAGCATGCCATGAAATAGAAGATAAAGAGGATTCTATGTACACATATAAAAAAAAGGACATGCTTTATGGAAAGGATCCTCAAGGGAAGCTCACAACAGAAGATCATTGAGCTTAAGACAAAAGTAGTTCTTTACGAAGCAGAACTTCTCAAAACAAAGGACTGTCAAAGAAGACTACGCTCAGAGTCTTTGTCAAATGATCGTAGAGTGATCAATCCTGAAAATACTCATCTCTACGATACAAGGAAAACTAAGCAACGATGATGATTCCAGTCAGAAGAAGAAATGCTGTGCAGCCTTCAAATGAACATGAAGAAGGAATCACATCTATCTAAGAAGACAAGATCAACAATGGGGAGCAAAGATCTGTTAAGGAATAACAACACTATTAAACCCTAAGAGATGTACCAACATACGAGTCCCAAAACTTTGTGGTTGATGAACCAAATGAAGATCCATAGTCGAGAAACGCCTCAAAACGCATTTCACCGATAACCCTTCAGCCACCCAATCCATAATCGTGAAGTTCCTTCGATCAAACATCTGATCGCAGTACAAGAGCAGGACGACACCACAATTGCAGCCAGTGCAAATGTCTAAAGTTGGAAGAGGGACTACCCAACATAAAAGGTCAAATGAGATATCAGTGCAAATCACTTCTAAAGTACGACATCTGGAAAGCGCCTCAGGGACAAACCTGACCCTTAGCTCACTCTAAGAGGTTGGCCCTTCCTGAGCTACCTTGACCCAGAAGGAATACTCAGTACAGTTCATCTCAAAGACCAAGTCAGTCAACGATCGTAGAATAAAGGTTTGAAATAACTCAACGATCGTGATGCAATCTCAACGATCGTAGTACAAACTCAACGATCATAGAAGCAGACTCGACGATCGCAGACTTACTAGAAGATACTCTAGCTCATGAGGAGCTTGGAAGAACGAGACAACTGCTCTACCATTCTGAAGCATGAGGAGATAAGTTCAAATGCTGATTGAAAAGATGTCCTGGTGAAGAAAAATGCTCAAACCTTCATAAGGTACATCAGTGGTCAAGCTATACAGTTTCAAGATAAGGATTAAATGTCAAAACCATTGACTGCAGCATCTCTCAAAAGTTGATCGTTGAGACAACAATGGAAATCGTAGAGTCCATAACTGCCCTGTCACGCTACTCTACAAACTCAAAAGGTCAAAGGTCAATCCACGTCAATCAAACGTCCACTCTTCTAAAAGAGACAGCTAACTGACAAGTTAATAGGAAGTTACAGCTCGTTACTGGGCATCGTGCAACCAATAGACAGTTGGCACGTCACAGTTTATGCAGTGTAAGAAGGAACTGTCATAAAGACAAATTCAAAATCAGCAAACAGTTACCAAAATCCTCTTGAACCTCTCTCCCTCCCATCTTTAAACCCTAGAATTCTTTTCGAAGCCAAATCACAGAAACTTCCAGAGTTCACGTCACAATCAGCCATACCTCATAAGTCTCCCTGAATCAATAACCATTTTCTTCGAATCATTCAAATGGAAGATTGGAGAGTAATCACCGGCATTCAACACAGAACCAAGTCATTTGAGAAATCTGAAAAGAAGTTCAGAGACATTCTTAAACTCATAAAGAAAGCTGGATTCTCATAATGTCTTGAGGCAAGCACTCGAGTATACACTGAACTGGTTAAGGAATTCTACTCAAATGTATCCATAAATGCCGGAACTCTTTCAACCAAGGTTAAAGGTCAGTCTCTAAAATTGAAGTCATCCGATATCAATCAATGCCTAGATTTTCCTGACCGAGGACTGAAAAATCTTGATGAGATTGACATTGAGAAAGCCAAGAAGATTATGGGGTACCAAAGAAACCCTAGTCTGAAGGACATGAAGAAAAAGGAGTTTCCAGAGGAATTTGAGTTCCTTGCTGAGATAGTGGGAAAATGTATATCGTCAAAGACACCGCATACGACAATCGCATTTTGACCAAAGAAGCTAAAGATTATGTCTGCGCATAGTTCAAGAAGCCAATCAATTTTGGAGCTGTCCTGTTCGACCAAATTTCCAAATGGATAGAAAAGGCTGAGTTAAAGAAATCTACAGACAAACCCTTGACAAAGGTATTCCATGGAAGATTATTGAGTATAGTGCTAAAGAAGAAGCTGGGCAACAAAATCAAGGATGATGAAGGAGAGCCCCTTAATGTTCACAAAGTTATGTCTCCTCAGCTGTTTGTAAACTGGAAGAAAAACCCAAAGGAGAATAAGAGGTTGACAACTAGGAGCAGCAGCAAAGCCTTTACAAAGAAGAGAAAGGAAAAGGAGGTAGAGAGCTCTGAATCTGACTATTCTGTACCAACAGCAACCACACCAGCAAAGAAGAAACCAAAAAAGCACGAGGAAAGTTGAGGCCCCTCCAAGAAGCCTATCCACAAAAGACAAGGTTAAGGATGAAAAGGACTCAACTGCAGAAACCACTAAGAGAAGAAGTAGCAGATTACTTCAAGGGCCACCCAGAAAGAAAGCAAAGGTGATGAATAGGCCATCTCCAGTTCCCCAAGAAAGCCTATGCTCCAAGGACAAGTACGAAGAGTCAGAGAAAGAGAAGGAAACTTAAAGCCCCAACAATGTATCCCTAAAGAACGATTCCAGAAATGAAGCTGAGACAGCATTCTCGAAAGAAAATTTGGAATCTACTAATAAAGAAGAATGTACAAGCCCAGTGGCCAATTCTCAGAGCATTCACTCAGTTGGTGAAGAAAACTACAAGATAACCCAACTGCATCTACAAATGCTCCAACAAGTCCAGATGATGGAACAAATAATGTTGACTCTGAAGCTGAAAAACATGACCCTACGACTGAGGAACATCAAGCTAGCCTGTCTAGTGATGAAAATGAAAAAGAGTCTGAAAAAGAAGACGGACATATCCCTGTCAATGATGGAAGTTAAGAAAGCACACCTAATGACTCAAAGGCCTCAGAGTCTGAAGAAGAAGAAGCGTCTGACTCTCCTATAGCTGAACCTCCAAAAAGAAGAAGGAGTCACAGATTGATAGCTCAATTTGCCTCAAAGAGGAGAAATGATCAGTCTACTGAAATCATTGAATTAAGTGATGATGGATCTGACTCGCAGAAAGAAGATGCTGAAGATTGGTCCAGCAATAAAGAAGGTGAATCCAAGGAAGATACTGCTGAAGAAAGTTTTGGATATGAAATTCAGCAAGGAAAATTCACTGATGAATCTGAGGAAAAGAGCCAACAAGATTCAAGCTCAAGAAGTGAAGAATTGAATAAAGACTCTAGTTCTGAAAATCAGGAATTGGGAAAATCAACAAACTATTCTGTCATCTCCCCTGTCAACACTAACATAATAGTGGAAGTCTCAAATGAATCACAAGAAGTTCTTCCAGAAAATCCAAGCCTAGAATTGGTGGCTCAAAACATCTCAAAGTTGAAAAGTGGTGTAAAAATGATGATCAAAGACAAACCCCACTACAAGGTTTACAGACATGCTGGCAACCATTATATTCTTTATGATCGTAGAGTCAATTCAGAAAGAAGAAGGATCATGACCGAAGGGATAATCGTAGAGCCTGATTACTCTACCATTGATGAGGTTCAAATCCAAATTGAGAAGTCTCCATCTACTCAAGCTCAGATATCCAATATCCCCTCATCTTTCAATGTCGATTGGTACTCAACTATTTCTCAGATTGTCAACACTTTCCAAAATCTATCCAAGGATGAAAATCGCAGAGTCCAATCCAGTGTTCAACAAGAGACTCCCCAGCCAGATGACCAAATTCCCACAGAGCAGGCGCTACTCAAAAATTCTGATGAATTGATCAAGAAGATGTCTATCATTACTAAAGAAGCAAAGATGGTGACAGAAGCTGGAGATACTTTAGCTCAAGATAGACTCCAAGCCACTATGGCTGATATATCTCTCAAAATCAAAGAGAGAGATCACATCTATCTGAAAGCCATACAAGATCAGAAAGCTGAAACTCTACGAGCACAAGAGAAAAATGAAGAGAAACTCAAAGTTCTCTCTGACAAGATTGACAACATAAATCAATCATTCTCTATGCAACTGGAGCTGAGTCAACAAGAAATCAAGCATGAAGTTGGAAATTCTTCTTATCTGATGGAGCAGCTTACGTACAACATGGAGCAACTCTATCAAATGATTAATGACAAAAAGGGGGAGAAAAAGAGGCATAGAAAGAGGCAGAGTAAAAAGCATTCAAGTAAGGACAAGAAGAGCAGAAGCAAACAAGAAAGGAAGACAAAGAAGAAGGAAGCAGAACAAGAAGATAGTTCATCATCTAAGGGGGAGCCAAAGGATGATGAGCCTAAGACTGAGGGGGAGCCAGAAGAAGAGGAGAAGGAGGAGCAAACAAACCAAACATATGAGTAGCTGATCAACAGACATCCTGGAAACATACACGGAGCCAAAGAAGTACATCTCTAACTAGTTAGGTATGTTCTGGATCCAGGATGTAAAATGTCAGTGTATTAAAATTCCACATCATTTTAAATGACATTCATGATTATCTATTTTAGAAATACAACTGCTCACTGTATATAAGATTCATTTATAACATGCATATGCACTTATTATTTTTGTCATAATCAAATAGGGGGAGATTGTCAGGAATAAACATGTGAATGATATTCCTATTTATATATTATTTGATTATGATATATATATGAATGAATATGCAAGTATGGTTGCATTAAGAAAAGTTGTAAAGTCCTTTGATAGATAATAGAAACATATGTACAAGGACTTAGAATGAATTGATCAAATGTGTTAGGTTGATCCTACATAAGCAAAACAGCTTTGTAAAGTCCTTAAAAAGAAATGATGTACAAGGACTATAAATATAGAAAGATCAAGCATGTTAGGTTGATCTTATGATGTAATAGATAGGCTTGTCTGATCGTCGAGCACTGCACCAGAAATCGTAGTCTGCCAGGAGAGTAAAATACGATAAAACATATGCTGTGAGTTTTAATACAAATATTGTCATCTAGACAATATCCACACCCAATGGAGTCCTCATTACATTTATTGTGACGCCCCCAAAATAGGTATACATCACCTATTCTGAGTTGTCAATACATGGTACAGAAACAACTACAACTTTATTATTACAACAAGAAATCGTGAGTTTGAATACAAATATTATCTTCTGCATAATATCTATACTCAAATAAATCCTCATCACATTATTGATTCATTATTTTACAAAATGGTGAGGACTACTAAACAACTCTCTCTAGAATCTTCATTCCATACCCACTAGTACTCGCTACATTCTCGCCTCCCGAGAAGAAAAAATGGAACAACAAGGAAAAGGGTGAGCTCAACTAGCCCAAGAAAGAATATTATGACTAAGATAATATACAACAAATTATCGTTAGTCTTCAACAGGAAAAATATAATAGAATACAATAAAAAGCAAACAAATTTTAAATCAATATTCGCAGCAGAAATAATAATTCATAAGAGTTACGTAGAGAATGAATTCTACTATAATCTATGAATTTAACAAATCCATCATCAATATTTTATCCCCGTAACATCAATCAATATTCATCTCAAATCAAATATTCATCTTTGCACTACAGCCAAAGATATTCATCACCGGGTTGTTAATTAAGTATTCATTTAAACACTGCTCATCTTTTTACTCTGAAAGCCAAAGATATTAATCAATCTCCACATGTTCATCTCAACACTGCTCATCTTTTGCACTACGTGCCAAAGATATTCTTCAAATCATTCATCTTTGCACTACAGCCAAAGATATTCAATAATATCATCATTTAAGACCGAGGATGATGAAAATATTTTTAAAGAAACGAATCCAAAGGAAACAAAATGACAAGGATTAAGGATTAAGGATTCGTACTTGGTTTTATCCACGCCCAAAAATACCTCAAAAATAATCATAGTGGTGTAAAATTCAAGAATGATCAAAACATGGATACAATCAAAGCTAGTATCCGAATAGATGTTTTGACGAAAAGAAGAAATTTTATTTTTCTAATTGAATAGACCAGATATCGTGAATAAAGTCTTATACGTGAATAAAGTCCAGATATCGTGAATAGTAACTCGACACCAAAAGATAGAAATTTCACAAAAAACATCTTCACGCTTCATGAATAGTACTCGTGAATAGTAACTCGTGAATAGAACTCATGAATAGTAACTCGTGAATAAGAACTCATGAATAAGAACCCATGAATAGTAACCCCGACATGAAAAAGTTCCAAATTTGATAAAAACTTCGGATCAACATTTCAAAGATAATGATATTGAAGAAATAATATCATTACGAAAAAAAATAATATCCCTTACTCGAAAGACAAGATTTAGTTGAAACACCTGATATAAAGCATGACTTGAACTTGCACCGTATAGCAATACTCAAAGTATACTCAAAATACTCACAAGAATACGCCGATAATATAGAGAGAAAACTTCAGCCGTGTGATTTTCAATTCTAACCCAAGCACCTATTTATAGAAATTGCTTAGAACACCAAAGCGTAAAATTGAATATAATAATATTATATATAAACAAAATTCATACGCCCACATCTTGAATCTGAATTCAGCCACCATGCACATGTTAAATGAGTTTCAAAATGGAAAAACTTTTTGTAATTAAAAATATTTTAAACTTCCAAAAATCAATTATTTGAACTTTGGAACTTCAATAATTCACAATAAATAGGTCTTTTATCAGAAAATTCGAATCTTGCTACTTTTTATAGGAAATTCAATTCTCTACAACTTTGCGAAGAAAGTTTTTCCAAATTCCAAATGAAATTGACCAAATCCTCAAACCAAGCGATTTTACAAAGCTATAATCAAATTTCAACAAGAAATGGGGTCCACCGACACACAAAAAAATGTGTTAATCATTTATTGCAACAAAAATATACTTTCCTCCTCGTATACTCATATATCCCACATTCGTTGTAAAAATATCACCGTTAATATATTATTAAAATAATATATTTAAATGAATTATTTTATCGTAAAAAGATAACATATTAATTTTCAACAATTGTCATTTTAAAATTTTTCTCCATCTATATCCACATAAAATCAATATTTTCCTCATCATATGAATCAATAATTAATTATTCACAAATAATATTACGTAATCACAATATTGACAACCGTGCGCCTCTGGAAGAGGGGCTTTCCAATAAGAATTTCTTCTTCTCAAGCGCAATTAGGTGACCAAACCTCTCCTTAGATGTAACTTTCTAGACATTGCCAATAATGTTATCTAATAATATTATTCGAGATAATATGAATTATTGCTTCGATAATGAAAGATACCGTGTAATGACAATTATTGAAACAACAAAGAATATAAAATATCAACGCAAAGAATTATTAACTCAATAAAATACTCGAATAAAGAATTATCATAACCATTATTGAGTAGTGCCTTCTTACGTAAGAATCAATAATTGGTGCAATACTGGTGTCTACTCTTGCTCAACAACGCCAGATTAGTGTGTTTTTAACCACCGGGTATTCCAACAATATTAATTGAATAACTACGCTGTTATTTAAAAACAACTTATATTTGTCGCTTTCTTCATCCAATCGCTTTCACATGGGGCCCACACATGGTCAAGCTTGGTCGCATTTAATATTCCCCAACAAAGATCTAATATTCCACGACACCAAACGAATATTCCCCGACGATAATGAATATTTTATAACCACTTGCTTAATTTAAAATATTTGCATATTTAACCCTTAACTATCCACATTAATCAAATCAACCCTTACTATTTCAAAATAATAAATAAAGGAAATTCCTTTTTATTTAAAAATTTCGGGGTCTTACATTTATTGTCACATTATTTCACATAATAGTGAGGACTACTAATGCTATCCTCTGGACCATCACTCTGTTCCCCGACTAGCCCCAGCTACGTTCTCATTTCCTGAAGAGAACAATAAAAGAAAGGGTGAGATCGACTAGCCTAATAAGAAATATTATGACTAAGATAATGCAGAATAAATTATCATTAGTCTTCAACAATGTTAAACTGATAAAATACAATAGACATCAAGTTTAACTGCAGCGGAACAAGCAATCCATTAAAAGAGTCAAGTAGAGAATAAAATCTACTATCTTTTATGATTTAAAAAGTTTTTCATCACTTTTATCGTTGAGACTCAGCTCAATAAATAATCCACATTATTAAATCATCCCTGCACTACGTGCCAAGGATATTCTTTAAGATCACGACCACGAATTATCCATGCACTACTGCCAAAGATAATCGTGTTTTCATCAACTATCCCTAATCATGCCATAAAATAATTCATCTTTGCACCTTGGCAAGAGAATCCATAGCCATAATCATACCAAAACTATCCATCAATGCATTACGCCCAATGAAGACTTTTTCCACATCATTTGTAACATTACTACGCCATGATTATACCGAATAATCCCTCAGTCATAATCATACTAAGTCCATCTATGCACTACAGGCCATAGATAACTTTCAACATAATATAAACATGAGGATGATGACAATGACATAATAATTCAATAAAACAAGTTCACGAATTAATTTATTCAGAACTAATAACGTCCCAAATTGTCAACACGATACTTACGTAGTAGTAGTAAAATTCAAGAATGATCGGAAGAATATTTTCATGAAAAGATATCTTGGATGAAGCGCAAAATATCAATGATATTTCACTAACTTCATGGAGTATAGAAGTCAAAACTCTAACCAACTGAGTATAATAAAGAATGGAATAACAAAAGAAATCACCATATATGCGGTGCCAGATGATAAAAGTTATTCCAACGGTAATAATAAGTAATGAGAACTAGGTCAGCGTAAAATCGCACCGCCAAGCGGATGTTCCAACATAATAATAAATAATGGAATAACAATGAAAATCACCATGCATGCGATCTTGACATGATGCAAAGTTATTCCAATGAATAATAAGTAATGGAACCAGTCCAATGTAAAGCATGAGACGAGATATTCCAATGTAATATTAAAGACGGAACCAGGTTCGATGTAAAACACACAGAAAGGATATTTCAACAGAATAATAAAGATGGAACCAGGTTCAGTGTAAAACACACAGACTGGATATTCCAACAGATTAATAAAGACGGAACCAAGTTCGGTGTAAAGCACACAGACAAGATATTCCAACAGAATAATAAAAGTATGTCACCAAGTATAGGGTAGCCCGCATATACAGGTTATTGCAACAGAATAATAAAGAATGGAATAACAGAAGTTCTCTTCATGAATACAAAAGAAATAATACCCCTTGTCAGGAATAAACATGTGAATGATATTCCTATTTATATATGATTTGATTATGATATATATATATATAAATGAATATGCAAGTATGTTTGCATTAAGAAAAGCTATAAAGTCCTTTGATAGATAATAGAAACATATGTACAAGGACTTAGAATGAATTGATCAAATGTGTTAGGTTGATCCTACATAAGCAAAATAGCTTTGTAAAGTCCTTAAAAAGAAATGATGTACAAGGACTATAAATATAGAAAGATCAAGCATGTTAGGTTGATCTTATGATGTAATAGATAGGCTTGTCTGATCGTCGAACACTGCACCAGAAATCGTAGTCTGCCAGGAGAGTCAAGGAAAACTCGAGAGCTATCAAGGCAGAATCGTAGTCTGCAAGATAGTAGATCTCAGAGTTCGTAGACTTCCAAAGGAAACGAAGAAGGATCGTAGTGTCTTGAGAAGAGCTTCCTCGGGATCGTAGTGTGCTGAGGAAGTCATGTTTAGAATCGTAGAGACAGCCTGCCTATGAGCCGAACGATCGTCTGCCGGAACAAAGTCTGAAATGTAGACTACACTCGGAGTCGTAGAGTCTAGTGATGCCGAAGCTAAGTCAAGGATCGTAGACTACACTCTGAGTTCGTAGAGTTCATTAAGTGAAGGCAGAGATCGTAGTCGGACAAGATCAGATGAAGACAATAAGCATAAGGCAGAAATCGAAGAGTGTCAAGATCTGATCTTGGGATCGTAGTGTCTGCATAACCAAAGCTGAATCGTAGAGTGTAGAACTATGACTCCAACAGAAGTGCTCATAATGCTAAGTTAGAATCGTAGAGCAGATACGGTTCTCAACGAATGAGCACTCCCAGAATATCCAAAGATACGAAGCCTCTGGTTGGCACTGCAAAGATGCATTCCACAGTAAGAGAACCAGAGAACACTCAACGAATGGCATGCAGGCTAACAGAAGATCTTAGCACAAACCCAATCAGCATTAAGATTGAGGTATAAGGCCATTCGTGATGAAGTCTTCCACAAGGAGATCCAAAGAAGACTTCAGAAGCTGACTAAGGAAAGTCAGCTTATGTGTGACGCCCCCAAAATTAGGAATACATCACCCATCTTTAGTCGCCACTTATATGGTACATAAATCCAAATACAACTTAATTATACAACAGTCGTGTAAAGTACGACAAAATACATACTGTGAGTTTTAACTCGAATATTGTCTTCTAGATAGTATTCAAACACAAATAATTCCTCATTACATTTATTGTCACACTATCTAACAGAATAGTGAGGACTACTAATGCTATCATCTGGACTGTCACTCCATTCCCCGACTCGATCCATCTACGTTCTCATTTCTTTGAGAGAATAAAGTGAAATAAAGGGTGAGCTCAACTAGCCCAAAGAAGAAATATTATGATTAAGATAATGCAGAATAAATTATCCTTAGCCTTCAACAGTATAACAACTGATAGAATATAATAGACAACAAGTTTTAGATCAAAAAGCTGCAATGAAATAAGCAATCCATTAAAAGAGTCAAGTAGAGAATAAAATCTACTATCTTTTATGATTTAAAAAGTTTTTCATCACTTTTATCGCTGGGACTCAGCTAAAAAAATAATCCACATCATCGAATCACCCCTGCACTACGGCCAAGGATATTCTTTAGTATCACGACCACAAATTATCCATGCACTACGGGTCAAAGATAATTGTGTTTTCATCAACGGTCTTTATCATGCTATAAAACAATTCATCTTTGCTCCCTTGGTCGAAGAGAATCCATAGCCATAATCATACCAAAAACTGTCCATCAATGCATTACGGGCCAATGAGGACTTTTTCCACATCATTTGTAACATTACGGTTATGATTATACCGAATAATTTCTGGTCATAATCACACCAAGTCCATCTATGCACTGTAGTAGGCCACAAATGACTTTTACCACATCATTTGTAACATTACGATCATGATTATACCGAATAATCCCTGGTCATAATCATACCAAGTCCATCTATGCACTACAGGTCACAGATGACTTTCAACATAATATAAACATGAGAATAATAACAATGATATATGAATTCAATAAAAACAAGTTCACAAATTAATTTGTCCAGGAACCAATAACGTCCCAATTGTCAACAAGACATTGTTTTGTGGTGTAAAATTTAAGAATGTTCAGAAGAATATTTCCATGAAAAGATATTGGATGAAGCGCAAATATCAAGGATATTCCACTAATTTCATGGAGTATAGAAGTCTAAATTTTAACCAACTGAGTATAATAACGAATGGAATAACAAAAGAAATCACCACGCATGCGGTGCTTGATGTATGCGAGTTATTCTAACGTAATAATAATAACGGAACTAGGTCGTGAAATTCACAATCGACGGGATGTTCCAACAGAATAATAAATAATTAAAAGCGGAACCGGTTCTAGAGATATAAGATGATGTGATATTCCAAATGAATAATCGAATAATTAAAATGGAACCAGTCCAAGTAAGATAGCACGAAGATGAGATAGTCCAATGAATCAATCGAATGATTAAAAGCGGAACCAGTCCCAGAGTATTACATGTATACGATATTCCAACAGTAATAATCGAATAATTAAAATCGGAACCATGTCCTATAGATATAGCACAGACAGGATGTTCCAATAGAATAATAAAGACAGAATAATAGAAGAATGTCACCAAGTATAGGGTAGACCGCGTATACAGGTTATTTCAACAGAATAATAAAAAATGGAATAACATGAGTTCTCTTCATAAATACAAAAGAATAATATCCCTTACCGTAAAAGAAACTGGATATAAGAGGAGGGAAGTAACAGAATACTTTTCTATAGTTTCTCTATAATTTTCTCTCTAGAGTTTCAGTGAATTTGTAAGAAATAATGAAGGAATGAGCTTCTATTTATAGGAGAATGGAAGGGCACTGTTCAAATACGTATTATTTCTGCAAAATCATTTTTCCATCCACTAACCATTAAGTCAAACCACTAACCAATTACATTACAACAAAAATTAAAATATAATACATATATATAAACACATGTTTTCATCTTATATATATCATTATTATATAAACACCACTTAATTTTTCTCCCCCATAACCAACATCAATCCCCCACCCACCCAATAATTAATTTCACTACACTGTTACACATCACTATCACACTACCACTTATCTTACACCCATCACTTTCAATCACTTTTCCACCATTTTCCACTTACACACACATCACACACATATCACTTTCACATATCACTTTCTCCCACCATATACTCAATTTATACATATACTTCCATACTTATACTCTTACATTTCCAAAATCATTTCCCAACACATATGGGCCCCACATGTGGGCCCCACCTTTAAAAATTTTCTACCGATTATTTTGAAAAATGGGTAAATAGGAATCCATAAAATAAGCAGACTTCATAAAAATCACCTTAATAATTTTAACAACATTTATCATCTTTATTACAATTCACAATATTAATCGACCAGGTCGTTCCCAGGAAAGAGGGGCCTTCCCGGGTAAGGATTTCTCCTCACGGGCCGCAATTACCTAACCTCTCCTTGACAGAACTTCTAGACATCGTTAATATTACAAATAATAATATTAATAACTTTGTTGTCTTAATTATTGATTTAATAATATATAAAATATCGACAATAATTGAATCAAATAACGTGAGATACTATGCAACAATTACTATAGCAATAATTGAACAAAACTGAGTGACTTCTCACGTAAGCATCAATAATCAATACCGCAGTGTGCTACTATGCAACCACGCCATTCATCGTACTCTTACTACCGAGAGTAGTTCAACAAGATAACGGTAAAACTTCCGCCGTTATTTTTTTAATAAAAATATTTTTGTCGCTTTCTCAATCCGACAATAATTTCATTGTGGGGTCCACCAATGATTGTATTGGTGCATTTGGATATTACCCGATAAAAAGAATATTCCCCACCAATCGATATATAATATGACAACTTGCATACTTTGCAAAATTTATAAATATTACACACAACTATAACATTATCTCAAATTCACACCATAATATTAAAAAAATATTTCGAGAAATTTAAATATTTATTCGTAAAATTTGGGATTTTACAATCTCCCCTCCTTATGAAATTTCGCCCTCAAAATTTACGTACGTACCTGGTATGGCGAACAGATGAGGACACTTCGTCCGATTCTAACTCTTTGAGATATAACCTTTGAGCGTAGAATATATTCCAAGATTTTAACAGGTACATCTTCATACGTTAAATCATCCGCTATCTCGTCCGGTTCTAAATCAATAATGTGGTTTGGGTTGTCCACATATTTACGTAACATCGATACGTTATAAACGTTATAAACACGCGACATTTTTGGCAGTAAAACGAGTCTATAGGCCACAACTCCTACTTAATCGAGGATTTTAAATGGGCCAATTAAATCGAGGGTTCAGATTTTCTTTCTTCGTCGATTCTTGCTTCTAGAATAACGCCCTCTTGAACCTTCTTCATTCATATGCTCTGAGTATGTAGCTTGAGCGGCTTTAACTTTATCAATTAAAGTCGATTCTACTCGTATATTCGTTATCTTCATGTGGGTCCCTAGAGTCTTTAACTCTATCTTCATCATTTGTAAGTTATACAAAATGGGTCTATGCGTTATCACACTCGTACCCACATACGATCTTCTACTCAACACGTCAGCTATCACGTTCGCTCTTCCACGATGATATTGAATGGTACGATCGTAATCTTCAACAGCTCGAGCCAACGTCTTTGGCGCATGATACGTTCGTTTTAGTTGAAGAAATATTTGAGGGTTTAAGAAATGGGTTTTGTACTGGGCTCAATACAAAATTCGATTTCACGCTATAGGGGTAGGCTAAGAAGTCTTCAGGAATACGTCAAGAAATTTATTAACGTTAGAAATATCATTCAAAACGGTGACCCTCATCCCAGACTTGGATAGTACATCACATTATCAACTTTTCTTCGTCATTCACGACGTCGCCTACGGAAAGTCTGGCTTCGGTGCATTCCACACAAGGAAGTCAACAACGAAAGGATCGGGCTCTTTACTTATGGCTTGATATGACAATGATTGACTTTAGTGGTTTGGTTACTTTGAATTCACATAACAGGTTGGTTAGGAGTATGAAAGCTAACAACCTTACGAAAAGTATGATGAGTAGTTAACCAATCGATTTCTAAAATCAAAGGCAAGTATTTTCAAAGAGATAAGATCGACAGGTAACGTGAAAGTGTCGATTTGAATCAAACAAGATTTATAAATAGTGGAGGTAACGAAGGCTCCTACTAACGAAGTTTCAACTAATAAGTCAAAGTCTAACTCCTCTGGAGTCAAAATTAAACGTTGAGCGCAAGCAAGAGAGATAAAAGAATGGGTAGAACCGATATCTAATAAGGTATAGACTTCGCAAGAATTTATAATTAACTAACCCGTGCTAACTTTGTTCGGTTTACTCGCTTTTTGAGGAGTCACGAAAACCACTCTCCCTTGCACTACTGGCTTTGACTTTTCTGGGACGGCCTTTGGTGCCTCCTTCCCAGCTGGACTTGTCTTTGGTGAACGACAAAATCGGGCTAGGTGACCTTCCCTTCCATAATTGTAACACGCTTTGGACGACATTGCGCAGTTTAGACTGATATGTCCCTCCCCTTCGCATTTGAAACATATGATAGGTGGTCGTTCACCTTCTTTAACAACGGGTGATGGTTGTAAGACCCCGAAATTTTTTAAATAAAAAGGAATTTCCTTTATTTATTATTTTGAAATAGTAAGGGTTGATTTGATTAATGTGGATAGTTAAGGGTTAAATACGCAAATATTTCAAAATAAGCAAGTGGTTATAAAATATTCATTGTTGTCGGGGAATATTCGTTTGGTCGTGGAATATTAAATCTTTGTCGGGGAATATTCGTGCGGCCAAGCTAGCGACCATGTGTGGGCCCCATATGTGAAAAGCGATTGGATGAAGAAAACGACAAATTTAAGTTGGTTAAAAATAACTTGGCGTAGTTGTTTAATTAAGATCATGTTGGAATACCCGGTGGTTAAAATACGATGTCTACGCGTGGTTGCCAAATGGCTACACAGGTATTACCGCACGTAATTGTTGAATTATTGATCCTTACGTGAAGGCACTTACTCAATAATTTTCACGATGAATTCTTGTTCAATATTTTATTTTATTGATTCAATAATTGCTGCGTTGATATTTTATATTATTATTGTTCAATAATTGTCACTGCACATTATCTCCATTATCAGATCAATAATTCATATTATTTGAATAATATTATTAGATAGCATTATTGGCAATGTCTAGAAAGTTACATCGAGGAGAGGTTTGGTCACCTAATTGCGCTACCAAGAAGAGAGAAATCCTTATCGGAAAGCCCCTCTTTCTGGGAACTACTGGTTGTCATAATTGTGATTACGTAATATTATTTGTGAATAATTAATTATTGATTCATATGATAAAGAAATATTTATTTTATGTGGATATAAATGATGGATTTATTTATGTGGTTATAAATGAAGAAATTATGTTGAGGTGTTTTATCGATATTTTATCGGATTGGAGGTATTAAAAAATTAAATCGGGGTTTTGAGATATATTGCGGGGTTATAATTTTTAATCCGACCAGTTGGATTGTGGTAATTTTTGGGTATGTTATACATACATAAGTTGAGTATATGTCCACAAATTTTGAACCGTTAAAATTCACGAATGATTTGTTATGAATTTTAAGAGGTGTCGATTAGGAAATTAGGTTTATAATTGATTTTGGTGGAAAATTCTAGAATTGAGTGGGCCCCACTTGTGGTTGGTGAAGAAATGTTCTGAATTTTATTTCAAATGTGGTGGGTGGCAATAGTAGCGGTAAAGCCATCGGTGTAGCGTGTCAAGTCTGCTTGGTGGCTAACATTTTCCTATAAATAGAGGGCTAAGTTAGAATTGAAAATCACACCGTAAACAAAGTTTTCTCTTTTCTCTCTCTATATTATTGAGCGTATTTTGTGAGTATTTAGATACTTTGAGAGTTCTTTGATCAAGATAAGTTTCATTCAAAGATCACTTGACCTTTCCTTAAAATCTTGATTCTTTGAGGTAAGGGATATTATTTTTTTCAGTAATGATATTATTTCTTCAATATCATTATCTTTGAAATGTTGATCTGAAGTTTTATCAAATTTGGAACTTTTTCATGTCTGGGTTACTATTCATGAGTTCTTATTCACGAGTTACTATTCATGAGTTACTATTCACGAGTTACTATTCACGAGTACTATTCATGAAGGTGAAGATGTTTTGTGGAATTTCTATCTTTTGGTGTCTGAGTTACTTATTTACGTTATACGGCATTATTCACGTATCTGGCACTATTCACGATACTCTGGCACTATTCATAGAAAAATAAAATTTCTTCTTTTCGTCCAAAATATCTATTACGGATACTAGCTTTGATTGTATCCATGTTTTGATCATTCTTGAATTTTACACCACTATGATTATTTTGAGGTATTGTTGGACATGGATAAAACCAAGTACGAATCCTTAATCCTTAATCCTTGTCATTTTGTTTCACTTTGGATTCGTTTCTTTAAAAATATTTTCATCATCCTCGGTCTTAAATGATGATATTATTGAATATCTTTGGCTGTAGAAAGCAAGATGAATGATTTCTGAAGAATATCTTTGGCTCAGTAGTGCAAAGATGAACAGTGTTTAAATGAACATGACCAATCGATGAATATCTTTGGCTTTGTAGTGCAGAGATGAACAGTGTTGAGATGAACATATTGATCGATGAATATCTTTGGCACCAGAGTGCAAAGATGAATGTTTGATTTGAGATGAATATTGATTGATGTTACGAGGATAAAATATTGATGATGGATTTGTTAAATTCATAGATTATAGTAGATTTCATTCTCTACGTAACTCTTCTATGAATTATTATTTCATTTATGAATATTGATCCGAAACTTGTTGTCTATTGTATTCTATTAAATTTTTCCTGTTGAAGACTAACGATAATTTGTTGTATATTATCTTAGTCATAATATTCTTTACCGAGCTAGTTGAGCTCACCCTTTTCCTTTTTGTTCCATTCTTCTCGGGAGGCGAGAATATAGCGAGTACGCAGTCTGGGTATGGAATGAAGGTTTTAGAAAGGATTGTTTAGTAGTCCTCACCATTTTTGTAAAATAATGTATCAATAAATGTGATGAGGATTTATTTGAGTATAAATATTATCTAGAAGATAATATTTGTATTTAAACTCACGCTTTCTTCATTGTAATAATAAAGTTGTAGTTGTTTACACTACCGTGTATTGACAACTCGGAATGGGTGATGTATACCTATTTTGGGGCGTCCACGGTTGGTATCGAGCTTAGGGATATGATCTCCGGCGAGATCGGGGAATAGAACTAGGAGGGAGAGGCGAGTAAATCCTTCGCTAGTGTGTCCTACCTAAGCTTATTTGTTAGTTAGTCAAGATATAGGGATATTATGTGATATATTGATTTCCTTAATTAACCCTTGTTTTATGGCGATGATTTGAGAATGTCGATGAGAATATTAACAAGGGAGTAAATGAGACCGTGGAGATGCTGTAGACTTACCAACGAGGAGAACGTGCAACAGTCGGCAATGTTCCTCCCATGAAACAACACCACCGAAAGAGATGATGAACGAGGGATGTTTAGAAGCTTTTTGCGATTCATGCAAAATCGACGAGGAGACTCGTGTTCAAAATACGAGGAGGAAATGATAACAATTCACGGGTTGTCACAAATGCAAGCGCTTCAAAGAGTTGGGACCACGAATTTAAGGGAAAGCGGATCCGATCATGGCGGAAACATGGGTCAAACAAATTACCAAGATATTCGATGTCTTGGGATGCACGAGAAACGAAGGTTCCATTCGCCACCTTTATGTTCCGTGGCGAGGCGGACTCTTGGTGGGAGTCTCGTGAAGCGTACCCATCCAGCCGACTTTCGGCATGTCTTGGGAGACGTTTGAGAGACTATTTAATGACAAATACTTTCACGAAAGTGTTACGTCGTATGAAGGAAGTGGAGTTCATCGATTAGAGCAAAACAACATGACGGTGTCTCAAGACGAGGCAAACTTTGCGAGTTATCCGTGTTTGCACCTCATTTGGTGGAGAATGAGGAACGATGACGCGATGTTTCTTAGAGGTTTGAAACCCGGCGATACGTCAAGATCTCATTTCTCATAAACTTTCTCTTTATTCGGATGTTGTAAATGTGGCTCAATTATTAGAGCGAGATAACGAGTACGGTCCAACTGAGGACCATAACCGAGGATCGTACAGAGATAGCGATCAATGTAATAATGATAACTGCGGAGAAAGAAACAGATTTTACGAAATGGTAACCACTCGGTGGTAATCATGGTCATGAAAATGTAAGAAAGCGAGTCGGTGGAGATTTTAAAGAGAGGAGATTTAACAACGACCATGTGAAGACGATATGTCTTGCGTGACAAGAATCGGTTCTAAGGGAGGAGAACGACCACCGGTTATATGTTATAAATGCGAAAAAGAGGGACATATCGGTCAAAGCGCCCACAACGATTCAAGGTATGCTATAGTTGTGGAAAGGAAGGACATATCGCCGAGATTATGCGGTAGCGAAACCTAGTTCAATGAGGACGGTGACTCAAAAAGATCGTCCCTGAAAAAGTCAAAGTCAACGATTCCGGAAGAAGCGTTTGTTGTGATCGGTCATAATCGAGGAACCCAAACGAGGTGATCACGGGTAAGCTATTTATAAATTCTTGCGAAGTTTATACCTTACTTGATCTGGGGTGCTACCCATTCATTTATCTCTCCCGTGCGCTGCTCAACGTTTAAACTTGACTCGGAGAAATTAGACTTTGATCTATCTCTGTGGAAACTCAGTTAGAGAAACTTTCATCACATCCACTGTTTTATAAATCTTGTTTGATTCAAGTTGGCACCATTACCTTACTGTTGACCTTATCTCTTTAAAGATACTTGCTTTTGATGTGATTTTAGGAATTGATTGGTTAACTACTCATCATGCCAAAATTGATTGTTTTAAATAAGGTTGTTAGTTTTCATATTCCTAACCAACCTGACTGTTGTGCAATTCAAGCAACTAAACCATTAAAATCAATCAACGTCATATCTAATCATAAAGCTATTCGTTTATTGAAAAACGGATGTCAAGCTTTCTTAGCCCATGTTATGGATTTGAATAAAGACACGTCAAATTTGAATAATATTCTGTTGTTATTGACTTTCTGACGTATTTCTGAAGAACTTCCGGTTACACCCCGAGCGTGAAGTTGAATTCTTTATTGATCTTGAACTCGGTACAAAGCCCATTTCTAAAACCCCATATCGAATGGCTCCTATTGAACTTGAGGAGTTAAAGGTCCAACTACGAGGAATTGTTGGACATCGGTTTCATTAGCCCTAGTACATCTCCTTGGGGTGCTCTGTTTTATTTGTAAAAAGAAAGACGGAGTATGCGACTTTGTATTGACTATCGAGAATTGAACCATGTCACCATCAAGAATAGGTATCCTCTACCTCGTATTGATGACTTGTTTGACCGATCTGAAGGGGCACAATTCTTTTCAAAATCGATCTTCGCTTACGGATATCATCAATTTGAAAATTAGAATCGAGGATATTCCAAAGACGCCTTCGAACTCGGTATGGGCATTATGAATTCTTAGTCATGTCTTTCTTCGACTAACTAATGCTCCTCGCGCTTTCATGGATATGATGAACCGAGTATTCAAGGAATATTTGGATCGGTTGTTGTTGTCTTTATTGATGACATCCTTATATATTCCAAAAGCCTTGAAGATCATGAGCACCATTTGAAAATTTGGTACTCCAAAGGCTTCGTGAAAACCAACTATATGCCAAATTGAAGAAATGCGAGTTACGGCTTGAGGAAGTAGCCTTTCTTGGGCATGTGGTGTCAAAACATGGAGTATCTGTTGATCTGGCGAAGATTGAAGCAATACAAAGTTGAACAACCAAGTCGGTGGATCAAGTACGTAGCTTTTTGGCTTAAATTTGGTTATTATCGGAGATTCGTGGAAGGGTTTTCTCGAATCGCTACTCCATTAACTCAAATAACTTCGGAAGGATACAAAATTCGTTTGGAATGAAGAATGCGAGAAGAGTTTCCAAGAGCTTAAGAGGAGACTTATTTCAAGACTTTCTAACAATACCATCGGTTCGGATGGATTTGTTATCTCAGATGATGCTTGAGCAAAAAGGGTTAGGATGTGTTCTCATGCAACGTGGGAAAGTCATAGCCTTATGCCTCGCGACAACTTAAAGAGTATGAGAGGAATTATCCTACTCATGATCTAGAGTTAGCGGCCCGATCGTTTTCTTGCTAAAAATATGGAGGCACTATCTATATGGGAGAAAGTGGAGATATATTCGCACCATAAAAAGCCTTAAATATTTCTTCACTCAAAAAAAACTCAACATGCGGCAATGACGTTGGCTCGAGCTATTGAAAGACTACGACCACACTATTCAATACCATCCCGGTAAAGTTTAACGTGGTAGGTGACGCGTTGAGTAGAAGATCATATCACGAACAAGTGCGATGATGTCAAGTATACGCGTAGAGCCAACTTTAATAGAAAAAGTTAAGGTTGCTCAAGCCACCGGCCGAGAAATGATACGTATGAAGAAGAAAGTACAAGAAGGAGCTATTCCTAGGCGAGAATTGATGAAGAAGGAATACTTGAGTCCACTCTAGACTTTGTGTTCCTAACGACTCGATTTGAAGTACAAGATTATGATGGAGGCACACAATACACCATTTGCAATCCATCCCGGAAGTATTAAAATGTATCGTGATCTTGACATATATTTTGGTGGAATAATATGAAGAGAGATTGCAAAGTTTATCTCGATGTGTTTAACTTGCCAACGTAAAAGGCGGAGCATCTAGTACCTAAGGGTCCGTTGCAACCACTTGAGATTCCTAATGGAAGTGGGAACACATTACCATGGATTTCGTTCACGGTCTTCCTACGGTTTCTCAAGGCATCAATGCTATTTGGGTTATTGTTGATAGATTAACCAAGTCTCCGCTCATTTCTTGCCGATCACGGAGACTTATTCACTTGAACGTCTTGCTAGTATGTGCGTAAATGAGATTGTGAGGTTGCATGGCATGCCCGTATCCATAGTTTCGGATCGTGACCCAAGATTCACTTCAAGATTTTGGGTTAGCTTGCAAAAAGCTATGGGCACGGTTTGCGATTTAGTTCGACATACCATCCCCAAACGGACGGACAATCGAGAGGACTATTCAAACTCTTGAAGATTTATTAAGACTCGTGTCCTGAGACTTCAAGGGTAGTTGGGATAAGTATTTACCATTGGTGGAATTCTCCTACAACAACAGCTTATCGTGCAAGTATAGGTGTGGCTCCATTCAAGCATTATATGGACGAAAATGTCATTCTCCAATATGTTGGGATGAGGTGGGTGAAGCAACATTGTTGGGACCCGAAAGTTAAGTACGTATGACTACCAAAAAGATCCAAATGATTCGACAAACGTATACAAACGGCACAAGATCGACAAAAGAGTTATGCGGATCTTCATCGAAAGGACGTGGAATTTAATGTAGGGGATCATGTATTGTTACGAGTTGCTCCATGGAAGGGAGTTACAAGATTTGGGAAGAGAGAAAAGCTCAATCCACGATTTATTGGTCCATTTCAAATTCTTGACCGAGTAGGAAATGTAGCCTATAGACTTGCGTTACCTCGAGTATGTCTCGTGTTCATAATGTGTTTCATATATCGTATTTCGTAAATATGTGAAAGACCCGAACCACGTTATTGAGTTAGAACCCGGACGAGATAGCCAAGACTTAACGTATGAGGAGGTACTGTCATGATCTTGGATAGGAAGGAGCATGTCCCTACGCCAAGAAAGGTCATACCACAAGTTAAAGTTTTGTGGAGGAATCATGCTATAGAGGAAATGACACAGGGAATTGGAAACGAAAATGAAAGCGAGGTATCCTCACCTTTTCAAACACCAGTCGTCGTCGTCGTCAATTTCGAGGACGAAATTTCATAAGGAGGGAGGTTGTAAGACCGAAATTTTTAAATAAAAGGAATTTCCTTTATTTATTATTTTGAAATAGTAAGGGTTGATTTGATTAATGTGGATAGTTAAGGGTTAAATACGCAAATATTTCAAAATAAGCAAGTGGTTATAAAATATTCATTGTTGTTTGGGAATATTCGTTTGGTCGTGGAATATTAAATCTTTGTGGAGAATATTAAATGCGACGGCCTAGCACCGTGTGTGGGCCCCATAACGAAAGCGATTGGATGAAGAAAACGACAAATTTAAGTTGGTTAAAAATAACGGCGTAGTTATTCTGAATTAAGACTGTTGGAATACCCGGTGGTTAAAATACGATGTCTGGCGTGGTTGCACAAGAGAAGCACGGTATTATTGCATGTAATTGTTGAATTATTGATCCTTACGTAGAAGGCACTACTCAATAATTTTCACAAGATGAGTTCTTGTTTAATATTTTATTTTATTGATTCAATAATTGCTGCGTTGATATTTTATATTATTATTGCTCAATAATTGTCACTTGCATTATCTCCATTATCGGATCAATAATTCATATTATTTGAATAATATTATTAGATAGCATTATTGGCAATGTCTAGAAAGTTACATCGAGGAGAGGTTTGGTCACCTAATTGCGCGCCAAGAAGGAGAAATCCTTATCTGAAAGCCCCTCTTTCTGAGGACTACCGGTTGTCATAATTGTGATTACGTAATATTATTTGTGAATAATTAATTATTGATTCATATGATAAAGAAATATTTATTTTATGTGGATATAAATGATGGATTTATTTATGTGGTTATAAATGAAGAAATTATGTTGAGGTGTTTTATCGGTATTTTATCGGATTGGAGGTATTAAAAAATTAAATCAGGGTTTTTGAATAAAATTGCGGGGGTTATAATTTTTAATCCGACCGTTGGATTGTGGTAATTTTTGGGTATGTTATACATACATAAGTTGAGTATATGTCCACAAATTTTGAACCGTTAAAAATTCACGAATGATTTGTTATGAATTTTAAGAGGTGTCTGATTCGGAAATTAGGTTTATAATTGATTTTGGTGGAAAATTCTAGAATTGAGTGGGCCCCACTTGTGGTTGGTGAAGAAATGTTCTGAATTTTATTTCAAATGTGGTGGGTGGCAATAGTAGCGGTAAAGCCATCGTGTAGCGTGTCAAGTCTGCTTGGCATGGCTAACATTTTCCTATAAATAGAGGGCTAAGTTAGAATTGAAAATCACACGAAACAAAGTTTTCTCTTTCTCTCTCTATATTATTGAGCGTATTTTGTGAGTATTTAGATACTTTGAGAGTTCTTTGATCAAGACAAGTTTCATTCAAAGATCACTTCCTACCTTTCCTTCCTTAGTAATTGATTCTTTGAGGTAAGGGATATTATTTTTTTTTCAGTAATGATATTATTTCTTCAATATCATTATCTTTGAAATGTTGATCTGAAGTTTTATCAAATTTGGAACTTTTTCATGCTTCGGGTTACTATTCATGAGTTACTATTCACGAGTTACTATTCATGAGTTACTTATTCACGAGTTTCTATTCACGAGTACTATTAATGAAAGCGTGAAGATGTTTTTGTGGAATTTCTATCTTTTGTGCTTATTAAAGTTACTATTTACGTATCGGCACTATTCACGATATCTGACACTATTCACGTATACTGGCACTATTCAATAGAAAAATAAAATTTCTTCTTTTAAGTCCAAAATATCTATTCGGATACTAGCTTTGATTGTATCCATGTTTTGATCATTCTTGAATTTTACACCACTATGATTATTTTTTGAGGTATTGTTGGACATGGATAAAACCAAGTACGAATCCTTAATCCTTAATCCTTGTCATTTTGTTTCACTTTGGATTCGCTTCTTTAAAAATATTTTCATCATCCTCGGTCTTAAATGATGATATTATTGAATATCTTTGGCCAGTAGTGCAAAGATGAATGATTTCTGAAGAATATCTTTGGCTCAGTAGTGCAAGATGAACAGTGTTTAAATGAACATGACCAATCGATGAATATCTTTGGCACAGTAGTGCAAAGATGAGCAGTGTTGAGATGAACACGACCGATTAATGAATATCTTTGGCACAGTAGTGCAAAGATGAATGTTTGATTTGAGATGAATATTGATTGATGTTACTGAGGATAAAATATTGATGATGGATTAAATTCATAGATTATAGTAGATTTCATTCTCTACGTAACTCTTCTATGAATTATTATTTCATTGCGAATATTGATCTGAAACTTGTTGTCTATTGTATTTCTATTAAATTTTTCCCTGTTGAAGACTAACGATAATTTGTTGTATATTATCTTAGTCATAATATTCTTTACTGAGCTAGTTGAGCTCACCCTTTTCCTTTTTGTTCCATTCTTCTCAGGAGGCGAGAATATAGCGAGTACGAGTCGGGGTATGGAATGAAGGTTTTAGAAAGGATTGTTTAGTAGTCCTCACCATTTTTGTAAATAATGTATCAATAAATGTGATGAGGATTTATTTGAGTATAAATATTGTCTAGAAGATAATATTTGTATTTAAACTCACAGTTTTACTGTTGTAATAATAAAGTTGTAGTTGTTTCTGTACCATGTATTGACAACTCAGAATGGGTGATGTATACCTATTTTGGGGGCGTCACAATGGTGCTGACGTCTTTCCATCATTGTTGAATCTTCTCTTCTTAAAATATCCATTATTATTATTTTGGCCATGATTACCACCGAAGTGGTTACCATTTCTGGCATGTTGATTCTCTCCATGCTTATTGTCACTTCTTCGATGACTGTTATCACTGGTATTATCATTTTGACGGTTGCTCTCTTTTGGTTGGGTTGAATCATTATCGCGCTCCAAAAACTGAGCCCTATTAACAACATCTGAATACAAACATAGTTTATGAGAGATAAGATATTGACGTATCTCGAGTTTCAAACCTCTTAAAAACATTCGCATCATTCTCTCCTCAGTATCAACCAAATGGGACGCAAACCGGGACAACTCGGCAAACTTGGCTTCGTACTGCGACACGGTCATGTTGTTTTGCTCTAGCTTGATGAACTCTACCTCTTTTATGTGACGAATACTTTCGGGAAAGTACTTGTCGTTGAACAATTCTTGGAACTTCTCCCAAGTCATCTTCAATGCGGCAGGTTGAGTATGCTTTACAGATTCCCACCAGTAATCTGTCTCTCCTCGCAACATGAAGATGGCAAAGGGAACCTTTTATTCCTTGGAGCATCCCAAGACATCAAATATCTTGGTAATCTGTTTTATCCACGTCTCCGCCTTAAGTGGTTTTGGATCTCCAATAAACTCCGGTGGTCCCAGTTCCTTGAATTGCTTAGCGGTAACCGACCAAGAGTTGCCAGTGTTTCCACCTGCATTTTGGATAGGAGCCGCTCTCGCCTGATGTTGCATGAATTGCATGAAGCCTCGGAACATTCCATCGTTCATCATTTGGTCAATGTTATTATCTGCCTGAGGATTGTCACCTTCCTGATGCACATTATCCTGATTATTGATCTGTGGAGACTCAACGGTCTCCTGTGCTCCATTGCCATTCTCAACATTTTTGGATGTCATTTTCAAATACTGCCACAAAATAAGGGTTAATTAACATATCACATATTATCCCTATACTCTGACCAACCAATTAAATACCAAATAAACTTAGGTAGGTTATACTAGCGAAGGAACTCCCCGTCTCTCCCCTCCTAGTTCTTGTCTCACATCTTAGCCAGGGATCATATCCCTAAGCTTTGATACCAACTGTGACGCCCCCAAAATTAGGTATACATCACCCACTTGAGTCGCCACTTACATGGTACATAAATCCAAATACAACTTAATTATACAACAGTCGTGTAAAGTACGACAAAATACATACTGTGAGTTTTAACTCGAATATTGTCTTCTAGATAGTATTCAAACACAAATAATTCCTCATTACATTTATTGTCACACTATCTAACAGAATAGTGAGGACTACTAATGCTATCATCTGGACTGTCACTCCATTCCCCGACTCGATCCAGCTACGTTCTCATTTGCTGAAGAGAACAGTGAAATAAAGGGTGAGCTCAACTAGCCCAGTAAGAAATATTATGACTAAGATAATGCAGAATAAATTATCCTTAGCCTTCAACAGTATAACAACTGATAGAATATAATAGACAACAAGTTTTAGATTAAAAACTGCAGCGGAAATAAGCAATCCATTAAAAGAGTCAAGTAGAGAATAAAATCTACTATCTTTTATGATTTAAAAAGTTTTTCATCACTTTTATCGCTGGGACTCAGCTAAAAAAATAATCCACATCATCAAATCACCCCTGCACTACGGCCAAGGATATTCTTTAGTATCACGACCACAAATTATCCATGCACTACGGGCCAAAGATAATTGTGTTTTCATCAACGGTCCTGATCATGCTATAAAACAATTCATCTTTGCTCCCTTGGTCGAAGAGAATCCATAGCCATAATCATACCAAAAACTGTCCATCAATGCATTACGGGCCAATGAGGACTTTTTCCACATTATTTGTAACATTACGGTTATGATTATACCGAATAATTCCTGGTCATAATCACACCAAGTCCATCTATGCACTACAGGCCACAGATGACTTTTACCACATCATTTGTAACATTACGGTCATGATTATACCGAATAATCCCTGGTCATAATCATACCAAGTCCATCTATGCACTACAGGCCACAGATGACTTTCAACATAATATAAACACGAGGATGATGACAATGATATATGAATTCAATAAAACAAGTTCACGAATTAATTTGTCCAGGAACCAATAACGTCCCAATTGTCAACAAGACATTGTTTTGTGGTGTAAAATTAAAGAATGCTCAAAAGAATATTTCCATGAAAAGATATTGGATGAAGCGCAAATATCAAGGATATTCCACTAATTTCATGGAGTATAGAAGTCAAAATTTTAACCAACTGAGTATATTAACGAATGGAATAACAAAAGAAATCACCATGCATGCGGTATTGCATGATGTGTTATTCTAACGAGAATAATAATAACGGAACCAGTCGTAAAATTCACACCGAAGCGGGATGTTCCAATGAATAATAAATAATTAAAAAGCGGGCGAGGTCCCACAGATATAGATGCATAAAGATATTCCAACGTAATAATCAATAATTAAAATGTAACCGTGTCCCACAGATAAAGATGCGGGATATTCCAAATGTAATAATCAATAATTAAAAGCGGACCGTGTCTCATGATATAGATGACATGTGATATTCCAATGTAATAACTGAATAATTAAAAGCGAACCGTGTCCTACAGAGTATAGCACAGATGGGATGTTCCAATGTAATAATAAAGATGTAATAATAGAAGAATGTCACCAAGTATAGGGTGAAATCATGAGATACAAAGTTATTTCAATGAATAATAAAAATGGAATAACAAGAGTTCTCTTCATGAATACAAAAGAATAATATCCTTACCGTAAAAGAAACTGGATATAAGAGGAGGAAGTAATGTAATACTTTTCTATAGTTTCTCTATAATTTTCTCTAGAGTTTCAGTGAATTTGTAAGAAATAATGAAGGAATGAGCTTCTATTTATAGAGAATGGAAGGGCACTTTTCAAGACGTATTATTTCGCAAAATCATTTTTCCATCCACTAACCATTAAGTCAAACCACTAACCAATTACATTACAACAAAAATTAAAATATAATATATATATATAAACACATGTTTTCATCTTATATATATCATTATTATATAAACACCACTTAATTTTTCTCCCCCATAACCAACATCAATCCCCCACCCACCCAATAATCAATTTCACTACACTGTTACACATCACTATCACACTACCACTTATCTTACACCCATCACTTTCATACTATCACTTTTCCACCATTTTCCACTCACACACACATCACACACATATCATTTTCACATATCACTTTCTCCCACCATATACTCAATTTATACATATACTTCCATACTTATACTCTTCCATTTCCAAAATCATTTCCCAACACATATGGGCCCCACATATGGGCCCCACCTTTAAAAATTTTCTACCGAATATTTTGAAAAATGGGTAAATAGGAATCCATAAAATAAGCAGATTTCATAAAAATCACCTTAATAATTTTAGCAACATTTATCATCTTTATTACAATTCACAATATTAATCGACCAGGTCGTTCCCAAGAAAGAGGGGGCCTTCCGGTAAGGATTTCTCCTCACTGGCACGCAACTACCTAACCTCTCCTTGACAGAACTTCTAGACATCGTTAATATTGCAAATAATAATATTAATAACTTTGTCGTCTCAATTATTGATTTAATAATATATAAAATATCGACAATAATTGAATCAAATAACGTGAGATACTATGCAACAATTACTATAGCAATAATTGAACAAAAACGGGTGACTTCTCACGTAAGCATCAATAATCAATACCGTAATGCTACTATGCAACCACGCCAGATTCATCGTACTCTTACTATCGAGTAGTTCAACAATATTAACGGTAAAACTTCCGCCGTTATTTTCAATAAAAATATTTTTGTCATTTTCTCAATCCGACAATAATTCCGTTGTGGGGTCCGCCAATGATTGTACCGTCGTACGGATATTCCCCGACAAAAAGAATATTCCCCGACCAATCGAATATAATATGACAACTTGCATACTTTGCAAAATTTATAAATATTACCCACAACTATAACATTATCTCAAATTCACACCATAATATTAAAAAAATATTTCGAGAAATTTAAATATTTATTCGTAAAATTTGGGATTTTACATTATGCAGTAGCTATCAAGTAGACAGAAGACAACAATCGTGGAAGCAACCAAGATCGTAGTGTTTGCCAAACAAATAAAGAACTGATGGAGTGGATACAGAGATACTGGCCTGCCTCTGAATATCAGTCCATTGATGATAAGTGAACAGGAGATCACAAGGAGAAAGCGAGCTGGACACGCCACAAATCTGAAGTGTCTTGTTATTCAGAAGGGGCCAGAGCAAGGTGTCAAGCCATCAGTATCTAAGAACAGTCAAAGCAAACAGAAGTGATGAAGCACTGCACAAGAGAAGGAAGAAGTGTTCCACATTTAAGATCAAATGAACACCCTTCAAGATCGTAGTGTTGATTCTACCAGTCAAGAAGCAACAGTCAACAAGACACTACGATCAAGTCCATGAAGACGTGCATCAGAATCGTAGAGTTCGAATAGCTGAAGAATGAAGCATTGGCAATGGTTCAATCTGAAGGGTAATATTCGAACAAGAGCTTATTGAGAGCATCGATGCAAAATGACAACCTCTGATCGAGAAATCAGAAGGAGGAAATAAAGTCTTCGACCTGCCCAAGATATGAAAGTGACATCTCTGATAGGGATAGGTGAAACAGTAGACTTCAGTGTCAGAAAGTCAGAAAAAGATGTCATGTCACATCTGCAGTCTGCACCAAATAACTCGAGATCTGTGAAGCCATTTGAATAACTTCCAACGGCTACTTTCTAACGGGAAGATTGGGAAGCAGTATAAATCAATAGAGCCTCAAAGATCAAGAGTTGCTGATGATATAGAGGAGTTGCAGAAATGTTGAGTTAGTGAATACTATAGTTGACTCTACGAGTTCCACCAAAAGATCAACAAAACAAGTCTTAGTGACAGTAAGACTACTAAGGTGGAAGTGAAGCAGCTTTGAAGTAGAACTCAAACAGATCAAAGCTTCACTCAACAAAGATGAGAATGCCACTGAAGATGGCAGCCAAGCTTAGAGCCGAGAAGGCCAAAAAGATAGCATTCAAGAAAGTGGCCGAGTACAAAGAAGATCAGGAGAGCCACTCTACGAATCACCATGAACCCAAAGCTGAAACTGAACAAGTGCAGAACCATGTCTGCAAAGTATTCAAGAAGGGTTCAGGGATTGCTAAGTGCCAGTCGAAGACTACTAAAAGCACAGAGACTTAGCAAATCCAGATGGTGATGGTGCACAGCTGACATCAGATGAAGATGAGCTGAAGAGAGTGAAGATCAGCTACACCAAAGAAGATGTGGTCCAGACTTGAAGCAGAATACAAAGAGGACCACATCAAGCTGCTAAGTACAAGAGATGTTCAAAGCTTAAAGACATCTTAGCAGCTCAGCACCAACTCCAAAAAACAAACAAACAACTCAACAAGAAACCAGGGCCTGAGGGGTCCTTGTCCGGAGAGACTAAAACTAAGTTCCAAGCCTGTTGGGCTTGAAGAGTTCCTAGGGAACTAGAGGAGTTCTAAGGCTGCTGGCCTTGAAGAGTTCTTAGTGAACTGAAGTCCCAAGGTCACGGCCTCAAGGAATCTTAGTGATTCAGGGTGCTGCCCTTCCTTAGTGGAAATCCTGCTAGTTGAAAGCAGAAGAGTGGATTAGGAGCTTGAGTCTCTAAACCACTTAAAACCCCTTGTGTCTTTTACTTTATATCATTTACATTATGTACATTAACTGCTATAACTGCTATGTATGTTTTAACTGCTTACCATCGAACTAACTCTACGAACAATGTATGTATGATTATGTAAATATCAATGAAGGGGATCTTTTACTTATTCCGCTGTGCTTGAAAAGATTCTTATGTTTGTCATATGCTAAGTCATTAGCAATACAAAATAAACCAGAAAATAATTTGAAATAAAAAGGATCTATTCAACCCCCCCCTTCTAGATCTATATTGTGCCTATTGGGAACTAACACACCTTACGGGTACAACAAATAATATCCCTTACCGTAAAAGAAACTTGATATCAGAGTAGTAAAGTAACAGAAAACTCTTCTTCTTTCTCTCTATAATTTCTCTCTCTAGAGTTTCATGAAATTCAAAGAAAATAATGAAGGAATGAGCTTCATTTATAGAAGAATGGATTAGATAAGAACTAACTCATGAACGGCCCAGTATTAATTTACTTTAATCGGACGGTCCATATAATTAAAGCAAAATCTTTTAAATAAAATATAATATATTCTAATTATTGCTTAATAAAACAAATAACTTTATAAAAGTATTTTGTTTTATATAAAAAATTTTACTATGCAAAAACACACTATCGCATACACTATGCAACACTATGCAATACTATGCGTAATAAAATATAATATAATCTAATTATTGTCTAATAAAACGAAATAACTTTATAAAAGTATTACATTTTATATAAAAGATTTTACTTATTAGCTTTAATAAAACGAATAACTTTATAAAAGTATTACATTTTTTATATAAAAATTTTACTGTTTTATTACGTTAATAATACTAATAAAACAAAAGCGAGTGACTTATTACGTAAGCCTTAATAATCAATACCGGTAATAATTACTTATGCAACCACACGTATTATTCGTATTTTTACTACTGAAAGTAGTTCAACAAGATAATAGCGGTAAAACTTCCGTCATTATTTTCAATAAAATATTTTTTGTCGTTTCCTCAATCCGAATAATAATTCAAATATTAGGTCCACCAATGATTGTACCGTCGTACGGATATTCTCTGACAAAAAGAATATTTCTCGACCAATCAAATATAATATGACAACTTGCATACTTTGCAAAATTTGTAAATTTTACCCACAACTATAACATTATATTAAATCCACACCATAAAAAAAATTATTTTGAGAAAATTAAACATTTATTCATAAAATCTGGGGTCTCACAATCTCCCCTCCTTATGGAATTTAAGCCCCGAAATTTACGTGACGATACTGGTATCTTATGCAATGTGAGGATATCTTGACTTCATTTCAAATTCTAACTCTTGAGGTATAACCCTTGAGTGTTGAATACAATTCTTCTTATCCAAGATTTTAACACATATCTCCTCAAACGTTAAATCATCCGCTATCTCATTCGGTTCTAAATTAATAATGTGGTTCGGGTTGTCCACATATTTACGTAACATTGACACGTTAAAAACGTTATAAACACTCGACATACTTGACGGTAAAACGAGTCTATAAGCCATAGTTCCTACTCGGTCGCGAATTTCAAATGGGCCAATTAAATCGAGGGTTGAGATTTCCTCACTTCAGCAACTCTTGCTTCTAAAATAACGCCCTCTTGAACCTTCTTTTCACATTCATCAGATTCGGGTGTGTAGCTTGAGCGGCTTTAACTTTATCGATTAAAGTCGATTCTACTCGTATATTCGTTATCTTTACGTGGATTCGTATATTCGCACTCGTAAACACATACGATCTTCTACTCAACGCGTCAGCTATCACGTTCGCTTTCCCCCGATGGTATTGAATGGTACGATCGTAATCTTCAACAGCTCAAGTCAACGTCTTTGGCGCATGTTACGTTCATTTTAGTAAAGAAATATTTGAGGGTTTAAGAAATGAGTTTTGTACTGGGGTCAATACAAAATTCGATTTCACGCTCTAGGGTAGGCTATGAAGTCTTCAAAATACGCTAGGAAATTTATTAATGATAGAAATATCATTCAAAATTGTTACTCTCATCCAAGACTTGGATAGTACGTCACATTGATACCAACTGTGACTTCTATCCCTTAACCTGGATAGCACCTCATAATGATACCTATCAACTTGTCACTGTTATTCACGACGTCCCCTACGAAAATTCTGGCTTCGGTGCATTCCACACATGGAAGTCAACAACGAATGGATCGGGGCTCTTTACTTATGGCTTGATATGACAGTGATGGACTTTGGTGGTTTGGTTGCTTGAATTCGCATAACAGGTTGGTTAAGAATATGAAAGCTAACAGTTTTACAAAAAGCATGATGAGTAGTTAACTAATCGTTTCTAAAAAATCACATCAAAGGCAATTATTTTCAAAGAGATACGATCGACAGGTAACGTGAAAGTGTTGATTTGAATCAAACAAGATTTATAAACAGTAGAGGTAACGAAGGTTTCTCCCAACGGAGTTTCAATAGATAAATCAAAGTCTAACTTCTCCGGAGTTAAGTACAATCATTGAACACAACTAGGTGAAATAAAAGAGTGAGTAGAAAAATGGTGTGGATTTGATATAATGTTATAGTTGTGGGTAGTATTTATAAATTTTGCAAAGTATGCAAGTTGTCATATTATATTCGATTGGTCGGGGAATATTCTTTTTGTCGGGGAATATCCGTATTTACGATATAATCATCAGTGGACCCCACAATGTAATTATTGTTTGATTGAGAAAACGATAAAAATATTTTATTGAAAATAACGACAAAAGTTTTACCGTTGATACTGTTGAACTACTCGGTAGTAAAAATACAGTAATACGTGTGGTTGCATAGTAGCACACGGTATTGATTATTAATGCTTATGTGATAAGTTACTCGGTTTTGTTTTATTAGTATTATTAACGTAATAAAATGTAAAAAACTTTTATATAAAAAATGTAATACTTTTATAAAGTTATTCGCTTTATTAGGCTAATAATAAAATCTTTTTATATAAAATGTAATATTTTTATAAAGTTATTCGTTTTATTAGACAATAATTAGATTATATTATATTTTATTATGCGTAAGTGTTGCATAATGTTGCATAGATACTCGTATAGTATTGCATAGTAGTATTTTGCATAGTAAAATCTTTTTATATAAAACAGTAAAACTTTTATAAAGTTATTCGTTTTATTAGATTATAAATAGAATATATCATATTTTATTTAAAAGATTTTGCTTTTAATTATGGACCGTCCGATTAAAGTAAATCAATCTGACCGCTCATGAGTTAGTTACTTATGCAATCCATTCTTCTATAAATAGAAGCTCATTCCTTCATTATTTTCTTACTTAATTCACCAAACTCTGTGCAGAGAAATTATAGAGAGAAAGAAGAAGAGTATTCTCGCTACTTCACTACTCCGATATCAAGTTCCTTTTACTAGTAAGGGATATTATTTGTTGTAATTGTAAGGGGTATTATTTCTTTTATTCATGAAGAGAACTTCATTATTCCATTCTTTATTATTCTCATTGAAATACTCAGATACGCCATTTACCCTATACTTGGTGAAATTCTTATGTTATTCCATTCTTTATTATTCTGCTGGAATAATATGTATACGCCGTGCTACCCTATACTTGGTAAAATTCTTCTCATTATTCAATTCTTTATTATTACGCTGAATATCCTCGTGCATGCGTTTTCTGTGGGACCGGTTCCGCCTCTTTATTATTACATTGGAATATCCTCGTTGCATGCATTTTACGACGGACCGGTTCCGTTATTTAGTATTCTCGTTGAATAACTCGCCTGTCGCGAAGTCGCATGCATGGTGATTTATGTTGTTATTCAATTCTTTATTATTCTGCTGAATATCCTGTTTTTGTCGGCGCTTTTACGCCAGCCCGGTTCCATTATTTATTATTCTCATTGGAATAACTCGCATACGCCAAGTACCGCATGCATGGTGATTTCTGTTGTTATTCTATTCTTTATTATTCATTTGGAATAACTCGCTACATGTGGATTACCACATGCACGGTGAATGATCCTTTGTATTCATTCCTTATTAAATTGTGGAAATGATCTCAGATATCGTGATTTCTTTGCATTACTCGCTAAAATCCATTTGCAGTTTCATATATTCAATTATACTTAGTTGGTTAAAATTTTAGCTTCTATACTCCATTAAATTAGTGGAATATCATTGATATTTGCGCTTCATCCAGTATCTTTTTATGGAAATATTCTTCTGAGCATTCTTGAATTTTACTCTACAAAGAAGTATCATGTTGACAATTTGGACGTTATTCTTCTGAGCATTCGTGAACTTGTTTTATTGAATTATTATGTCATTGTCATCATCCTCATGTTTATATTATGTTGAAAGTCATCTGTGGCCTGTAGTGCATAGATGGACTTGGTATGATTATGACCAGGGATTATTCGGTATAATCATGACCGTAATGTTACAAATGATGTGAAAAAATTTCTCATTGGCTCGTAGTGCATTGATGGACAGTTTTTGGTATGATTATGGCTATGGATTTTCTTCGGTCAAGGGAGCAAAGATGAATTGTTTTATGGCATGATCAGTACCATTGATGAAAACACGATTATCTTTGGCCCGTAGTGCATGGATAATTCGTGGTCGTGATACTAAATAATATCCTTGGCCTGTAGTGCAGGGATGAATTGATGATGTTGATTATTTATTAAGTTGAGTCCCAGCAATAAAAGTGATGAAAACCTTTTTAAATCATAAAAAATAGTAGATTCTATTCTCTACTTGACTCTTTTAATGGATTGCTTGTTCCGCTGCAGTTAAACTTGATGTCTATTGTATTTTATCAGTTTAACATTTGTTGAAGACTAATGATAATTTATTCTCCATTATCTAAGTCATAATATTTCTTACTGGGCTAGTTGAGCTCACCCTTTCTTTTATTGTTCTCTTTAGGAAATGAGAACGTAGCCGGGACTAGTCGAGGAATGGAGTGACGGTCCAGATGATAGTATTAGTAGTCCTCACTATTCTCGTTAAATAAGTGACAATAAATGTATTGAGGACTTATTCGAGAGTGGATATTGTCTGAAGACAATATTTGTATTAAAACTCACAAATTTCTTGTTGTATATTAAAGATTGTATTTGAATTTTTATACCGTGTATTTGGCGACTTCAAGATGGGTGATGTATACCTATTTTGGGGCGTCCACCGTAGAAGACCCCAACTTATTATTAATGAAATTTAATTTTCTCTATTTATTATTTTGAAATAGTAAGGGTTGATTTGATTAATGTGGATAGTTAGGGTAAAATATGCAAATATTTCAAAATAAGCAAGTGGTTATAAAATATTCATTGTTGTTTGGGAATATTCGTATGCGACGACAGCGACCGTGTGTGAGCCCCATAACTGAAAGCGATTAGATGAAGAAAACGACAAATATAAGTTGTTTAAAAATAACAAATAGAAGTTATTATCAATTAATCTTTGTTAAAATACTCGGTGGGTTAAAACACAAGAAGACACGATTGGACCAATTATTGATTCTTACGTAAGAAGGCACTACTCAATAATGGTTATAGTAATTACTTTCAAAGATTTTTTATTGATTTAATAATTGTTGCGTTGATATTTTATATTGTTGTTGTTTCAATAATCACACATTACACAGTATTTTTTCATTATCGAAGCAATAATTCATATTATCTCAATAATATTATTAGATAACATTATTGGCAATGTCTAGAAAGTTACGCCTAAGGAGAGGTTTGGTCACCTAATCATGCTTGCAGAAGGAGAGAAATTCTTATTGAAAGCCCCCTTTCCTGTGAGAACCGCCTCGGTTGTCAATATAGTGATTCTGTAATATTATTTGTGAATAATTAATTATTGATTCATATGATGAGGAAAATATTAATTTTATGTGGATATAGATGGAGAAAAATTTTAATGTGACAATTGTTGAAAATTGAAATTTTATCTTTTTACGATAAAATAATTCATTTAAATATATTATTATATTTTAATAATATAATAATGGTGATATTTTTACAACGAATGTGGGATATATGAGTATATACTGAGGAGGAAGAGTATTTTTTGTTGCAATAAATGTTTAAAACATGTTAAACATGCTCATTGGACCCCATTTATCGATCGAAATTTGATTATAAATTACAAAATCTCCCTGTTTGTGGATTTCGGTTAATTTCTTTGGAATTTAGAAAAACTTCCTTCTGCAAAGTTGTAGATAATGGAATTTCCTATGGAAAATCGTGAGTTTCAATTTTTCTCGATAAAAGAGCTATTTATTATGAATTATTGAAGTTCAAAGCTTCAAATAATTAATTTTTGGAAGTTTAAAATATTTTAATTACAAAACGTTTTTTACATTGTTGGGACTCATTTAACATGTGTTAAGATTGCTGATTTCAGATGCTAAGTGTGCGTAGAGAATTTGTAATATATATAATATTATTATATTAAATTTTCTGCTTTGGCGTTCTAAGCAATTTCTTATAAATAGGGTGCTTAGGTTAGAATTGAAAATCACACCGTAAACTCAAGTTTTCTCTCTATATTATCGAAATGTATTCTTGTGAGTATTTTGAGTATACTTTGAGTATTGCTATACTACGGTGCAAGTTCAAGTCATGCCTTATATCCCCTGTTTCAAATTGTAAGACTTGCTTTTCGAGGTAAGGGATATTATTTTTTCAGAATGATATTATTTCTTCAATATCATTATCTTTCAAATATTGATCCAAGTTTTATCAAATTTGGAACTTTTGGTGTCTGAGATTCTCGTTCACGATAATGCGACACTTATTCATGTATCTGACACTATTCACGAATACGGCACTATTCATCGAAAAATAAAATTTTCCTTTTCGTCCCAAAATATCTATTGTGGATACTAACCTCGATTGTATCCATGTTTTGATCATTCTTGAATTTTACACCACTATGATTATTTTTGAGGTATTTTTGGACATGGATAAAACAAAGTACTAATCCTTAATCCTTAATCCTTGCACATTTTGTTTCACTGGATTCGCTTTTTTAAAATATGTTTCATCATCCTTAGTCTTAAATGATGATATTATTGAATATCTTTGGCCCAGTAGTGCAAAGATGAATGATTTCGATGAATATCTTTTTGGCTCAGTAGTGCAAAGATGAACAGTGTTTAGATGAACACGACTAATCGATGAATATCTTTGGCCCAGAAGTGCAAAGATGAATATTTGATTCCGATGTATATCGAATCGATGTTACGGGGATAAAAGATAGACGATGAACTTTTAAATTCATACATAGAAGATAGTAGTTTGCATTCTCTACTTAACTCTTCTAATGAATTATTATTTCACGCGAATATTGATTTAAAACTTGTTGTCTATCAGATTCTATTAGATTTTTCCTGTTGAAGACTAACGATAATTTGTTGTATATTATCTTAGTCATAATATTCTTTACCTTGGGCTAGTTGAGCTCACCCTTTTCCTTGTTGTTCCATTTTTCTTCTCAAGAGGCGAGAATGTAATGAAAGTACTAGTCTCTTATTATGGAATGAAGGTTCTAGAGAGAGTTGTTTAGTAGTCCTCACCATTTTTGTAAAAATAATGTATCAATAATTATGATGGGGATTTATTTGCGTGTGGATATTGTCTTGATGGCAATATCTGTATTTAAACTCACAGTTTATATGTTGTAATAATAAAGTTGTAAGTTGTTTCTGTACGATGTATTGACAACTCAGAATGGGTGATGTATACCTATTTTGGGGGTGTCACAACAACCATTATTATTATAAATCAATTTTTGATATTACTGTTTTAATATATTAATATCACAGATATCATAAGCTCGTAATACTGACAACTAATTAGTTCTTAGAAAAGAGGGGGTCTTCCGTATAAACGGTGCGCAATTAAGTAACCTCTTTCCTCGACATAACTTTCACACATTGACAATAGTGCCAACTAATAATATCATTTCAAATAATATGAGTTATTGCGCAATGATAATTATTGATTTAATAATGTAAAATATTGTGAATTTGTTACTATGACAATTATTGAATTAATAATATGAAATACTATGCAATTATCACTGTAACAATTATTAAGTCAATAATATGAAATACTATACAATTATTACTGTGACAATTATTGAATCAATAATATGAAAGACTATGCAATTATCACTGTAACAATTATTGAATCAATAATGTGAAAGACTATTCAGTTACTACTATGACAATTATTGAATGAAACATTGAGTGACCACTACTATAGCCATTATTAAATCAATAATAATCATAAATATTGTGCAATATTGTGTGTTAGTATGGAAAAGCGTGTGTTACTGTTCTTGTCTTACCGGGTATTTCAACAGTTAATGATAAAAATTTTGACGTCAAAATTTAAAAATGTTATTTCTGTCGCTTTTCATGTCGACAATTATTCTGTTATGGGACCCACTAATGATTGGTTATTTCGGCGCCGTCATACGAATATTCTCTGATAAAAAAAATATTTCCCGACAAAATGAATATTCCCTGACAGACTATTTAGTTCATATAATTTGCACATAACACCCATAATTATAACATTTATTAAATCAATATCTTACTATTTAAAATAATATTTAAATTCTTTTAAATTATATTCATAAAAAGTTGGAGTCTTATAACTTAATTTTTGGATCAAATTGAGTTCTAAATATATATGTTAGCTGGTGTTTGATTTCATCGCAACAACACACCTTTTAATACATTTTAAGAGCCCACATTTTTGTATAAAGAAATCTTCTGAATAGTTAAGATACAAATATGAATCTAAACTATTCAGAGTACTCTTAATACAAAAATATGAGTTGTTTAAATGCATTAAAAGGTGAGTTATTACGTTGCAATCAAACATTAACATTAAAACTGATTATAAATAAATTTGGCTGCTGATAAACTATTCCAGACTCGTTCTATGAATGGCTAAAAAAATAATAATATTACAAATACAAATTATACACAAAAAATGTGCACAAATGATATAAAAAAAAGAAAAATAGAAATTAGGACCTACGATTTTTTTATGTATAGTTATGCACATAATATTATTCTTAAAAAAGCACCTACTATAATAACAAAAGAAAGTTGCACAAAATAAGATATAAAATAATGTGTAAAATCATTACGGTACACATTATTTTGTATTCAATGATTATAACCGATCATTACTGTACACATTATTTTGTATCTAATTTTTGTCCGAAAACATTAATGTTGTAAGTATAATTTATGAATTAGAAATTTCAATTTTTAATAATAGTAGTAGTAGTAATTTCTAAGTTCAAAAAATTGAGCTCAATTGCTCAACAATATTAACTGAAATCAAACATCATCTTGGAAACAGACCCATAGTCAAAATGAATATACTGCTTCATCTCCTAGAAGGGTAGAACAAGGACCGAGGAAAAATTCCTTGCATTTACAGTCGATCATTTTCCCAGAAAATTCCAGGAAAGGAAAATGATTCCACGGCAAAAGGGAAACTCGGCAATAATCGCCCAAACAAACAGTCCCTACAGGAGTATTTTCAAAACCCCCATTTTCAAGTGTTGGAGAGACATTGATAGTGACACAGCAGCGTTAATGGAAAATCCGAATCTAGGGTTTGTCGTCTATATATCATCTCTCTCTATATATGTATGTATACGTATATCGACGACTTTAAAGTGAAGGGTGAAATTCTTGGTCTATGTATTTGCAAATCATGAAGTCGCTTTAAACCCTATACGCGTTCTTTTTTGCTACTGCGTGACTGTGTTTACTGCAGCTTCCGCCGACCTTCTTAGCAGGTACGCGTGAGCTTTCTCTTTCTCCACATTGTTTGGTGTGATTGGATTTTGATTATTCTACCTGTAATTATTGTACTCTTTTAGTACCTTTCCATCTTTACGCGGTTATTCTGTTGGTTGAATCTCAGTTTTTTTAATGTGTTTGTCACTCATCTATCTATCTTGACTTATTAAATTAATTGATATTGTGACAAATGCGATATTTTTTTTGGCCTAGTTGATTAAGAAATGTCAAGATAGTTAAGGCCAAAGGGTGTTTGTTCTTGATTTGATAATATTACAATAAATTTCTTGACTTTCTTGATTTTAAGCATTAATTTTAGTTCATTTGAAGCTTCCATGTACTTTCTTTGGTGGGTCACTATTGGTTTCCTTTATAAGTGAGGGAGTTGGGGCAGTTTTGAGTTACTCAGGGTTTATTGATTTTGGAGCTATTGTTATTTTAAAGCTAGTTGGTCAGTGTCTTGCTCTTTTTTTGATGAAGCGACATTTGGGTGAGGGGGGTGATGATGGTTCTGAAGTTTCTAATCAGGAACCAAGACGACGTCTTACACCTGCAAAGTTGGTGTTCCATTTTGATTTCCTTTGTATTTTTTTTCTTGTACATTTTAGTCCAATATTTAATGCGGGTGCGTGATGCCTGCGCAGTGTTTTTGGAGACGTGACGAGTTTCGTGCCAATATTGGAGCCTTTTCTTCGTAGAGTGGTAAGATATATTCTGTCTGCTTTGAGTTGAAATTTGCCATTTATATTTGAAATCTTTTTCGTTTATGTCCATTTTCTATCTTTTCATGCATAGTTTGACCACTTTTTTAAAGTTTGAACAGTTTTTTAGATAAGCCAGTGTTCTTGTAGCTCATTCAGTATCACTATGTTATTCAAGTTTGTTTATGAAGAATTGAAGCTGTCAATATGCAATTTCAACTTACTGGATGAATTTTTGTTGAAGTATTTAATGGCAGGTCAATTATATACTTCTGTTGTTTGAGGTGTTACATTTTTGTGATGAAAGCTTCCATCTTGTCTAAACTTTTATTCAAAGTTTTTTGACCTGTCTGGGGGATCTCTAGAAGAGTTATGTTAAAAGGGCATGGATCCTTGATCCTGTACTCCCATTTTGAGAAAACTACTTTTCAATATGCATTATAGTTTTAATTCATTCTCTATGATTATCTATTCACAAGCAATCTAAACATGGTTTCCCCTCTTTACACGCGGAAATACCATGTGTAAGTGCAGTTTGCAAAACTACATAGCATTGCTTGAGCATTTGACAAGAATGACTGAAATAATTGATATTGAAATAAACAAAATAAAAAATTTGATCGAACTACCTTTTCAATCAAATATGTGCTAATAATTTCCTTCCTTTGCTTCTAGGTGCAGGAAGAGGTGAATCACGCTATTCAACGCTTTCATCATTCGTCTCCAAGGTTTGTGCCATTTATTATGTTATGATATTTAAAAATTTGTGCCCTGTCAAGATTAAGGGTCAAATCTAATTTTATGTATGATCTTTTTGTGTTGTTGATTGCGATGTATGATTGGTAGGTGAGATTGTCTGTCAGCATGGGCAGAGCTAAGCATAAGGCAAAGGAAATTTTTGGTCCCAGATACTATAAATTATAATTTTTAGCAAATTAAGGTTGAATTGGAGTGAGGCACAACTTTGTTACCTCAGGAATACCTAAATTTCATACTTTTTTATTTATTTATCTATATGGGAATCCCCTGGTGCTTTTCTAACATCAACTTCTTTCATAGTATAATATTTTCTTTTACTACTATTTATTAAAATGACAACAACTCAACTAACCCAACTATGCAATGATTTCCCATATGAAAACAATAACTATTATAATGAAAATGGTATTAGAAAAGGTTGTACTTGCTATTTTTCCCACCTAATAAAATCCCTCCTCTGCCCTTCTCTGTAAGCCCCTCTTTCATTTGCCGAACTTTACTAGACTGTGTTTCCTGATTATTAGTTCAAACCAGGGTATGCTCACTTAAATTTGCAATTGACTGCATCTTTGATATTTAATAATATCGGTCCAAGGAAATTCTAACTGTATAATTTCTGGTCTTCTGTAATTAGCCAAGTTAAGTTTGTCATGTTTTAGAGTTTTACCCCGCTAATCTTAATGGAAGTCTAAATTTTCTTTATATTTGTTACAGATCACCTTTTAACCAAATTAAGTCATCTGTTGCAAGCCCCTGGCAGTTGCACTTTCACAATAAGTTGCCTCCTACTTTGTTCACTAACAGCAAGGTTGAATCTGAGGATAGTGAGCCTATCAAAATAGTTTTAGTGGACTCTAATTCCAAAAATATAATTACATCTGGACCCTTGTCGTCAGTAAAGATAGAAATTGTTGTTCTTGATGGTGATTTTGTTGCTGGTGAAAGAGAAGATTGGACTGAGAAGGATTTTAATGCCTGTGTTATACGAGAAAGAGAAGGCAAAAGGCCATTGGTGACTGGAGATCTTATAATAACCTTAAGGAATGGAGTTGCTGATCTGGATAACATCTGTTTTACCGATAATTCAAGCTGGATAAGATGTAGGAAATTTAGGTTGGGAGCAAGAGTGCAAACAATTTCCACTGAAGTTAGAATCAGGGAAGCAAAAAGTGAAGCCTTCGTTGTAAAAGATCATCGTGGAGAGTGTAAGTTTCTCTATCCCACCAGCATCTTTCTTTATATGGTCTGGACTTGGCTCTTTCAAATATTTTGTGACGGTACAACTCTCAATTAATGTTGAATCATTGTTTCCCTTATCATCACATAACTAATGGCATTAGGGTTTCCTTGAAGCTTTGTTTGGAAGCATATCCATTTTCCTGAAACATAGTGATTCCTTGTCATCCTTGATATGCTTATGCAACTTTTATTTAATAATAGCAACTTTATATTATCATTTAATCTGTTATCGTGTTAAATTCTATCACTTGAGATTTGACTGGATTAAACAGTAAACTTATAGACAGTACTTGCAATACATGTGCTGAATTTAAGGGTAAAGTATAGTATAAATGGCTGAGGTCAAATTCATCTGTTAGGCAGTTTGCAAAATATTTTTATCATTTACTTGTCTATTTTCTTATCCGTTCTCTGTTCATATATATACCTAGCTACAGATTTGAAAGACCTGGAACTTTTAATGAATTGATATATGAAATTTTATGCTGTTACTTGGGAGTCTGTTTATGAACTTTGAATCTTCTACTGTTCTGCCTCATTCTCTGATCCCAGTAACTTGTAGAACCATGAAATATTTAATTTAATTTAACTTCTTTAATAGCTGACAATTATTGCTAGAGTTCTAAACTAACAAGTATTTTTTGATCCAGCATACAAGAAGCACTACCCTCCATCATTGGCTGATGAAACATGGCGCCTGGAAAGAATAGCAAAAGATGGTGCATTCCATAAACGGTTGGCATCTACTGGAATATCCACAGTTGAGGATTTCCTCCGTTCATATGTCACTGATCCCTCCTCACTGCGCAATGTATGAGAATTTTTATGTACTTTTGTTTTCAAATCACTTGAGTTTAGTGTAACTTGTATTTGGAGAAGTTGTTTTGAACAAGTCTGTTTAACCCTGTATCCTGGATCTTATAGGTAGTACTTGGTGGTGGGATCTCTAACAAGACATGGGACACAATCACTGAACATGCTACAACTTGCATTCTAGATGATAAGATGTACATGTACTTCAGAGCTGCAGAAAGGGTTGCGCTTGTGTTCAATTCTATCTGGAAGGTTATAGGAGCAGTCTTTGATGGCCAAAATTACCTGAGCCTGGATAAACTCAACGTATTCCAGATGGTTTGTACCTATACTGATAATACTTTTTTGGTGTATGAGTTAGTAACTTTCTTTGCGGACCTTGCTCCTAGTAGATCTTTACCCTGGATGTTACTCCGCAATATTTTTGTTGGTTAATCATTCTCATCGTCGAAGGAGCATTTGCCAATATATATAACTGATTGTATGGTAGGTCACAAAGTGGGACACTTTGCATCTACTTTAATTTCCGAGAACATGCAAAAAAGCGATAATAGATCTCGTTGTTAAGAAAAGAAAGTTAAATATATATATTTGTATATATATAGATATACGGGAAGGATCAAGAGCATAATCCTTAAATAGCATAACGCCTTAAATAGCATAATTTTATCAAAACGACGTAGTTTTGGAGGGACGCGGTGGCATTTTTGTAAATACCATGCCACCGCGTATTTACAAAAATGCCACCGCGTCTTATCAAAACTACGTCGTTTTGATAAAATTATGCTATTTAAGGCGTTATGCTATTTAAGGATTATGCTCTTGATTCTTACCGTATAAATATATACTCGTCGCTAAGAAAAGAAAGTTTACTATATATATATATACATGCTTATCATTCATTACTAGGAGGCGGGGGAAACTGCTTCTCTCAACTCTAGTTTTTTTTTTCCCGGTTATTATAGCATATCAGTCCTTTTTCACTATTTCAGATTATATAGGCTTGTTGTGGTTGGCAATATTCATCTCCTCAGTGACGAAACATTCATTGTAGAGGAAGGGTACTACATTTTACAACACTTCTAGATTTGCTGCTCACATGGCAAGCCGCACAACCCTTGTTCTTAAGAATTTATAATGCATTCACCTCTTAAAGTGAACCTAGTGTTATACTTGGTTTGGGGGGTCGGGGCGGGGTGGGGGTCGGTTGGTAATGACATTCACTCAACTTAGTAACCACATTCACTAACGAGCGAATTTCTTGTTCCTGCAATAGTTTGTTAGGTTGCCTAGCGGAATAAAAAAGAAGAAAAAGTTTGTTATGTAGCTTCACATGATTTTAGGTGAAATCCAGTAATGCTCTTCCTGCAATAGTTTGTTAGTTTGCCTAGCGGAATAGAAAAGAAGATAAAGTTAGTTATGTCAGTGTCATCATAATTACTGCATATTTTAGTCATAGCAATGTTCCCTGCTGATTTGATACTGATGAACTTTCCACTTTGATCGGCAGCGTGTAGTGGAAGATGTGAAGCGGGAGGCTTATAACAATCTGGATCAGTTGGTACTACTTAATGAACAATCCTTTGTAGGCCCCCCAATGCTGTTGTCGAGTCTGCAAGCTGAACTTTTTAGCGGCCCGAGTTTAGGTCTACAGAATTTTAGCACCCCAGTTGCAGATCAAGGTATATAAGCTATTGAGGTTTATTTTTCTTTTCTCTGTAAACCTGAAAGACCAAGTTATGACTTATGAGTTGTGTTTAATTCTCTTATTTCCACTTTATATTGGAATTGTTTTGTTCTCATTTCCTTTTGTCTAATCTTCATATGGTAATTTTTATTTTAAATGAAATTGAAGTAATTTTGATGGATAACAACTCTGCAAGGGCTAGTAAATGTGCAAGGAGATTGTTCCAATTTTGACAGAAACAAACTATTAATATGAGCAAAGCATAAATCTCTATCATAAAAAAAGATGACAGATCTAGTGACTTTTTCATCTCATCAATTTTGAAAATCATTAATTAATATGGTTTTCATTCTTTACTATCAGTGTGTATGGTTTGGAAGCAATAATATGTCGATGTTTCTCTTTCTTCTGTCCACACTCGTAGTTGTGTTTTGAGCATTGCCGAAACTTTATTTTTTTGCAGTTCAACTTCAAATGCAGCTGGGCTCTGTTCATATGACAACTTCACCACCATATACCTTTGACGTGGATAATGGTAGTCAACTGGAAGTTTCTCTGGCACATAATTGTCATTCAATGCAAGCGTTTTCTCCACCTCTAAGTAACAGTTTTGTGATGAAAGATTTTTACGATGGATCATACAGGGAAGGATATAATGCTGCTCCAAGTGGATCTCTGGGGTCAGTCGTGATGACTGGGGATCTAGCTGCTGATGACATTTCTCAGGTAGAAATGTTGTCATGGCAAGGGAATGGGTTTTTTCTTGCTCCAAGCACTCGAGCAGTTGGCATTCTATCCTCTAATATAGGTTTCCATTTCTCAAGGAACGGAAAACCCAAAGCAAGGTGGTGTAAGATTCGAGCTGCCATAAAATGGGGGATATCGGTTAGGCGGGATGTGGCTGCTAAAAGAATGGCAAGGCTTCTGTATTATGATTTCTAAGCTTTAGTAACTTTACATCAAAAAATTTAGCTGGTAAGCTTCCTCCAAACGGGTAGGTTAGCTTTGCAAACGACTAGAAATTCTCTAACAATTTGTTTATTCCCTCTGGCATCATCAGGTGCTGCGAAGGGTTCTTGTTCGTACATAGTTTTAGTTTTCTTTCAAGTCAGTGTCGCAAGATATATAGTGTTAGACTGAGCAGGATATGGCTGCAACAAGAAACTAGTTTGTGCAGTCATTTCAAATTTTAGGAGAGGTAAGTTTCTCCTATTTGTTAGCTAACTGTAATTCTTGCATTTTCCAGTTTTGCATCAAGTAACAAATTGGTAGGTGTACATAAAATCAGGGCTCATATTGATGTTGTAATATTCTTTTCCATCTTCATTAATCCACCATGGGGTATTTGTTGTTTGAAACTTTGAATATTGTCTTTTGATCTTTATTATTCAGTAATAACTGTACTGTCAAGTAGGAGTGAGCATTCGGTTATAACCGAACCGAATAAGCTATTCGGTTATAACCGAAAACCGAAATAATGATAATTTTAATATCCGAAACAAAAACCGAAATTTGATATTAACCGAATACCGAATTACCGAATTGTAATTTCGGTAATTCGGGTAAAAACCGAATCAACATACAACTGTTACCTGTGTTTATTCCATCATCAAAACCTAAGTTTCTTGAGGGAAGTAGAAGGAAAACCTCAAAAGGTGGTATTGATCAGCATAATTTGATAGATTATCACTCTAAAAGTAACAAATTCTAGGATAAGCAAAGACACAGCCAAGCACCAATTACCAAATCATATTTCATCCAACTTAAATTTTATTATATGCACGAGCTTCATATACATACATAAAAAGATCAAAAGCAGCAAATATTTTTCCTGCCACACAAAGTCTTATTTCAATGTAATTGCAGCTAAATTCAGCACAAAAATTAAAGCACTTGAACAACATATTACCTTGCCCCAGTTATCAGTTAAATACTAAGACTTTCACAAAATAAACAATAACAACCGCAAACTCGAAAATCTATCAAACATCTAGATCACCATTAAAGATAACCAATCAAAAGGGAAAAGCATAAATTAACTAAAGTCTGAAGGCGTGGACCGCCTGTCGACTGTCGAACTCGAGCTCGAGAGGCAACTCAGGCAAGCAATTGAAGTCGTAAGGGAGACAGGGACTGGAGTAGTCGACTGTCGAGTGTCGACGGTCGAGATCGAGAGGCACCGCAAGAGTGAAGAATTGAAGTCGTAAGGGAAACAGAGTGAAGAATGATCGAGAGGCAAGTGTCGAATTGGGGTTAGAATTTCTCAGATCTGAAACTTAGGAGCCGACTCGGTCACTTAGGTTAATACTTAGGACTCCTGATTCTTGAATGGCTGAATGACGTAATAATAATATTATAAAATTAATATTTTTAAGAATTACTGTTCGGTTATTCGGATACCCGAATAGTCTGTATTTTGAAAACCGAAATCGTAACCAAATACTGAAAAATAATTCGGATATAACCGAAATTGTAAAAAAAACTGAAAACCCGAAATAATTCTGTTAAAAAATTTCGGTTCGGTTCGGTAGTTCGGTTTTATCTATTTTTTGCTCACTTCTACTGTCAAGGAGGGCCTTATATCTGGTCAAGCTGATGAATTTTCTGTTCTTGAATTGAAAAAGAAATTGTTTCCAATCTTGTTTTATGTAGTAATCTGATCAAAGCATAAATTATTTGGTGCCTGCTGCTGTTTTTGTTGTATTTTTACCATTTTCGTTTGGTGGTGTTCTTATGGATACAAGCACAATGGTTCTTTATTCTCAATATAAAAATGATATATTGGAATTCTGAGAAAATAATATTGATTTATTAAATTTTTCTATATTGTAAATTTATTCTAGTGAATACTAGAATAAATAATTGAATGTAGTGTACATTTATTTTAATTAGGACTCTAAAATAATTATTAGATTTTTTATTTTTATAAATGTTAGTAATTGAATTATATGTAAGGGTTTTTAGATTATTGTCAATCTAGTGTTATTTATAGATTAATATAATGTAGCGTATATTTCTAAATATCTAAAGTGATCTAAAAAAATTTAATTAATTAATGAGAATATTTTTTTAGAGAATGATAATATTTTTAGTGCATGTATAATGATAATTGATTAGACAGGGTGCAGATATACATGTTAATTGATTATGTTCATTATATTTAAACATGTATTATTATTATTATTAAGTAATTTATATTTAAAACTATAATTTAATAACGAAATTACCTTTGGAATTATCAATCAAATTAATTTATTGTTATATATTTGTATAAAAATCTTTTTTATTTGGAACAAATTAAATTGCTCTCCTAAATGGATAAATGTAATAAATTTTGAATTTTTTTATTTCTTTCCATCCTCCAAAGTCCAAACCGTATCCGTCCGGGACACGGAACCAAATTACAAACGTGTCAATCCCAATGGCAGGGCACGTAATTCCCAGCCGCTCACGAGAAAAATATCTCGTGTAAAATCTTGCATCTCTCTCGATCTCGAAGTTTCTCTCAATAGTCTTCTTCTTTAAGATATTTTCTCTCTCCTCCATTTTGTCTTCCTTTAAACTCCAGTCAAAACTTCTCTTCCATTTATGCATTTTGCGAAGTATTTATGGTGCTGTCGGGAGGTTCCACTGTATAAATTGGCCTATAAATAAGCACATCAATATCATCTTAATTCGTTAAGCGAAGCTTCGTCAGCATCAAATGGATCGAGAAGGAGGATCCGACGGATCTTGCTATTACTCCGTCCTCGGGATTCGCCAGGACGCCTCCTTCTCCGACATTCGTTCCGCTTATCGCAACTCGCTCTGGTATTAGACCTTCGTGTATTTTTTTTTTCTCCATTTCGAATTCCGTCAAATTATTTCGACTTTTAATCATGTGTTTTTATTTTTATTTTGAAGAAATGGCATCCTGACAGGTGGGCGAAGAATCCGTCGTCGACCGGAGAAGCCAATCGCCGATTCCAGAATCAGGAGGCCTATTCAAGTGAGAGAAATTCACCGTTGTGATTGAGCTATGGTAATTTGGCGGGAAATCGCCGGACGTTAATTTTTTTCCGTTTTGGTTTCCGACAGTGTTGTCTGATCAGGGTAAGAGGTCAATGTATGATGCTGGACTCCTCGAATGGCTGGATGAAGATGAAGTGCGTAAACGAACTAATAAAAAAATCTCGTTTAAATTTACAAAAAGTCTAGGGCGACCGGGATGTATCCAATTTTTATTTTTTAACCATTTATAAAAAAATGTATAATATTTATTTTAATTAATTTTTTTACAGAATTCAGTATAATTTTATTTTTTATATATATTTGAATTATACTAAAAATATTGGATTTGAACAAATATTAATTAAAATAAATATTATACATATGTTTTTTTTAGAGTAAGAAGAAAAAAAAAAATTGGCCGGTCGCGGGTAGGGACCGTAAAATTTATTGTTCATATAAAGTTACTGCGACATCGTTTTGATAGCTGTAATGATTGCCTTTGGGCCTGTTTGATATGGTCTGAATATGACTGAATGGCTCTGAATCTCTGAATCTGAACGATTCAGTCATTTATAACTTTTAAAATTTGATTTGGGCTAAATTCGTCTGACCGAATTTGTTAAAAAAAATCTGGCTGAATGGGCTGAATAATAATTTTTTACCCAAATAGCCTTCCATCTCTCGCTGCTCTCTTCCGCATCTCCATCGGCGCTCTCTTCCGCATCTCCATCGGCATCTGCATCGGTGTTCTCTGCTTGAAGGTATATTTCTGTTCTTTTGCCTTTCAAAATTTTGTTTCTTCACCTTGAATGTTTCAATCTGAAGGTATATATTTGTACGATCTTATGTTTAGGTTTCGGTGATTTTTTCTTTTTTCATGTCTGGTCCCCCAGCTATACCTCTGTTCGTGAAAAATGGTGATTATGGTTTCTTTGGGTTTTTTTAGTTTGTATGATGTTGACTCGAGTTATTGGAAGCCAACAAGATTTTTCTGCCGTGTGATTTCATATCTTTATCAGTTGAAATGGCATTTACTGCTGGGCTATCACGGACCAAAGGAATCTCTCAACAATGAAAGGGATTTTTTGGCGACTTTTTTTTATGAGCCATAATCTTCCCAAAGAAATTCTTTAAACATGTGGCCCTTTTTGTTTTGTTATCATCTGCAAATTGTTTGGTGAATAGAAATTGGGTTCTTTTTAATTCTGTAACTTGTTAATTTATTCCAACTTTCCCTTTGAAGCATCTATCTTCTGATTTTACCTGCTCTGTTCTTTCATTTTTAGCAATAAATGTTTTTTTCTGCATCCTTTTTTTGTTAATCACTTGTTATTGGCTCAACTGTTATCTCTTTTTATATGGGGTTTCCTTGTACACCCATTTGTTAATCTCTTTTATGTAGTATTCATTGTTTCTGGTTCCTCTCATTCTGTTTAGTTGAGTAAAGATCATATTTTGCTATAAGATTCCTAATTTTGTTTGGCAAAGATCTTTTAGATATCAACATTTCTTTTGCTTTTGCCTTACTAGATATGAGCAAATTTTTGTTTCTGAAATGAACCTGGAAGTGGGCTTTGATTCTATGCTTTCTCAAACTGTGATTCCATAGTGAATTCTACTTATCCGCGTTAAAGTTTGTGACTTTTGGGAGTCCAATGCCTCCAACATTCTTTCCTCTTAGGTGGGAGAATACTGGAGATCAATGGTGGTATGCATCTCCCATTGATTGGGCAGCTGCCAATGGCCATTATGATCTGGTGAGGGAGCTTCTTCACCTTGACACAAATCTCATCATCAAACTCACCTCCCTTCGTCGAATTCGCCGCCTCGAAACAGTTTGGGACGACGAGGAACAATTTAATGATGTTGCTAAATGTCGATCCCAAGTTGCCCAAAAACTACTCCTGGAATGTGAAAACAAGAAAGGTCATAATTCTCTCATTAGAGCTGGCTATGGTGGTTGGGTTGAAATGGTGAATGGTTGGGTTGAAATGGTTTCACGCAAGTTAGGATTTCTAGTCTAATGAATGGAATGTTTTTAGTTAAAACTTTAATATGTTGTATGGATCGATGGCCAAAACTTATTATTTTGGGTGCAAAGGGTTAAATTTTTGATTTTTGGCCATAACTTTTGTATGAACATGTTACTTTTGGTATATATTTATTTAGTAACTTATTATATGTGCTTATTGTTTTGACGGATCATGATTTGTTGAACTTGACATATGGGCATTATGTGAGTTTCATTATATCACAAACATATTTTTCTTAATATGTATTGTTACTTGAAACGAATTCGTTCAACATACCAAGAATTAGAGATAACACTTTAATCTTGAGTGGACATGCTTATACATTGGAGTTATTACATGGATCAAGTATGCAATGTCAAGAATTATCTATTTTTATTTGTTATACAATGAATATTGTATTCAAATTTTTTAAAATACATCCAGACAAAATTATATACTTGTTCAGCATAGTTTAGAGGGGTAAAATAGTAAAATACTGTTATTCAGATATTTCAGACATATCAATTATCAAATAATTTTTTTTATTCAGATTCATATTTAGATTCATTCAGTTTTTATCAAACAATTCCTTTGTTTTCCAGCTAAGATCAGCCTGCCTGCAGCGAGAGTAGATCCATTGTCCCTATTTTCATGTCTCTTGTGTCATTTCACTTAAATTGACATCTAACTATTTATTTAATTTTAGAATTAATTAGTATTAAGTAATAGATTATGTGTCAAAATTTAAGTGAAAGTACACAAGGAAGCGGGAAACAGGGACAGTATTTGCTCTTGTTTGCAGCGGGGTTTATTCAATTGAATTTTACAAAATATAGTTTTCCTTTAATTACGGTTATACCCTGAATTTGGCTAACTTTTCCGCAACAGGGGATGAATGATTTCTTGCATAATTTGTGCAGTATGATGGATAAACAAAGTCAAAACACCGAGGTGCGCAGCGTATCTAATAACTTTTCTTAAGGGTACTATTGGCATAATAGTTCCTCTATTTTAAAATATAAAATTATTATTTATTTTTAAAAATTAACCTAGACTATTTTTATATTTAAAAGATAAATATTAAAAGTAGTAAGTATTACTTGAGATTTATTTATGTTTGGTAGGAGGAGGAGAGTTTAGAGGATCTACAGAGGACTTTTCTGGATTTGTTCGGAGTCCAAACGGCAGCCAGAGAAGATCGGACGGTTAGGAAGAGAGGATGGGACGGGCCGACAAATGTGAACACATCAAAACACTCCAAGTCTGTTGAACGATGTCGTAGTGGATAGTGGCTCCTCTTGTGTCATGTGTAATGTCTTGTCTTGTTATATCATGTGTAATGTCTTGTCTTGTTATATTTGGAGTTGAGAAAGGAGCAATTGTGGGATAGAGGGGGCGTCCGGTACATAATGTACCGGACTAACGACTGGTGTACATGTTATTTTTATTTATTTTTTTAATCACAATTATTAGAATAATAAATTAAAAAGAATAGAACAAGTTTGAACAAAAAATTATAAAAAAAAATATATTTTTTATTAAAAAAATACAATAAACAGTTTACATTGTTTTTTTAATAAAAAATATATTTTTTACAGTTTTTTGTTAAAATTTACTCTATTATTTTTTATTTATTATCCTGATAATTATGGTTAAAAAAAAAATAATGTATCGGTTAATGACCGGTAGAGCACCTCCCGCAATCTGCAATTGTGGGGGTAGTTTAGGAAAATTGTTGAAACTTTTTTTTTTGTTGGAAACATAACAAATAAATTTATTTGTTTCTCTCAAAATAAAATTCAATTTAAAGGGTGTTTGAAAGTATTTATACATAGTCAAATTTGTTTATAATCAATTTTAAAAATCATAAAATGTGACGTCCCCAAAATAGGTATACATCACTCATTTTGAGTCGTTAAAATACAAGGTACAAAAATTAAATACAAATTTCATTATTACAATACGACAAAAGCGTAGCTGAGAGTTTTTACACGAATATTGTCTTCTAGACAATATCTAAACTCAATGGAGTCCCCATTACATTTATTATCACACTATTTCATAGAATAGTGATGACTACTACAACCCACCATCTCTTGACTATCATCAATTCGCTCCCCGACTTGTCCGTGCGCTACGCTCTCTCATTTCCTGAAGAGAACAATGAAAGCAAATGGGTGAGCTCAACTAGCCCACTAAAAAATATTATGACTAAGATAATGCAGAATAAATTATCGTTAGCCTTCAACAATGTTAAACCGATAGAATATAATGTATAAATGTTTAATCTGCAATGAACAAACAATCCATTAAGAGAGTCAAGTAGTAGATGATACCTACTATCTTCTATGATTTAATAGTTATCATCAATTTTATCGCTGAGACTTAGCTTAATAAATAATCCACATCACTGAATCATCCATGCACTACGGGCCAAGGATATTCATTATTATTACCATTTGGTCATGTTCATCTCAACAACTGTCCATCAATGCACTACGAGCCAAAGATGACTTACCACATCATTTGTCTGTAACATTAAAGGTCATGATTATACCAATACAAACTTTCCTGGTCATAATCATACCAATAAACAGTCCATCTATGCATTACGGGCCAAAGATGACTTTCATCACAATATAATCATGAGGATGATGACAATGATATAAGAATTTAATTAAATAAAAGCAAAGGATAAATTTTAAAGATTTATAATTCAATAATGTCCAGATTGTCAACATGATACTGCTTTGTAGAGTAAAATTCAAGAATAATTTTGTACCAAAAATGATTTGGTCATAAAAGAAATCAATTTTGTCATGAATAGTACCCTGACATGAAAAGGTTAAAACTTATCAAGACTGCTCAGAATAATATTTCCATGAAAAGATATTGGATAAAGCGCAAATATCAAAGAATTTTTGATCATTTCAGGAATTATAGAAGCAATACTTACCATAGTAAGTTTGGAGTTAGGAATCTGAATGAACAATATACTGAAATCTAAAATGAATTTTCAACCGCCATGCGTTGTCATAGAGATGATCATTTTCATAATTTAATAACAATTGAATACAACACTTCATTAGGTATACAACACCCATTCCGAAGAGTCGCCAAAATACATGGTACGTAAAAAACTATAACTTCATTATTACAATTTAAAATACAAATATTGTTTTCAAATATTGTCTTCTGACAATATCCACACCCAAATAAGTCCTCAATATATTTATTGAAATACTATTTTACAAAATAGTGAGGACTACTAAAATAACTATCTTCAATCATCACTCCATACCCCTACTTAGTCCCTCGCTATATTCTCACCTCCCGAGAAGAAAAAATGGAACAACAAGAAAAAGGGTGAGCTCAACTAGCCCAAGAAAAAAATATTATGACTAAGATAATATACAACAAATTATCATTAGTCCTCAACAGAAAAAAATCGATAGAATATAATAGACAACAAGTTTTAGATCAACAAATGCAATGAAACAACAATCCATTGTAAGAGTAACGTAGAGAATGAGTTCTACTATCTTTTAACATTTAAAAGTCCATCATCATTATTTTATCCTCAGAATAACAATCAATATTCATCTTTGCACTACAAGCCAAAAGATATTCATTTATATCACCAAATGGCCATGTTCATCTCAACACTGCTCATCTTTGCACTACTACCAAAGATATTCATCGCTTAATCATTCATCTTTGCACTACATGCCAAAGATATTCAAGAGTATCATCATTTAGGACCGAGGATGATGAAAAATATTTAAAAGAAAATGAATCCAAAGAAAACAAAAGGACAAATATTAGGGATTCAGATTTCAAAGATATCCAAATTCAATAATACTCCATAATAACCAAATATGAACCGTAATTTCAAAAATAAAGATTCAAAACATGGATACAATCAAAGATAGTACCCATAATAGATATTTTGGACAAAAGGAAAAATTTTATTTTTCTATGAATAATAAAGGTCAGATTTGTGAATAATGCCGATATACGTGAATAAGAACCCCACACAAAAAAGTTCCAAATTTGATAAAAATTCAACCAATATTTTGGCATAATGATATCAAGAAAATAATATCATTTGCAAAAAGAAATAACATCCCTTACCTCAAAGAATCAAGATTTCTAATGAAAGGCTCAAGTGATGTTTGAATGAAACTTGTACTTGAATAAAGAACTCTCAAAGTATCTAAATACTCACAAAATACACTCGATAATATAGAGAGAAAGAAAGAAAGCTTATGTTTCGGTGTGATTTTCAATTCTAACTTAGCCTCTCTATTTATAGGAAAATGTTAGTCACCAAAGCAGACTTGACCACACCGATGACTTTTACCTCGCTACTATTGCCACTCACCACATTTGAAATAAAATTCATCACATTTTTTCACCAACCACAAGTGGGGCCCACTCAATTCTAGAATTTTCCACCAAAATCATTTATAACCCTAATTTCAAAAAGTAGTTACCTCTTAAAATTCATAACAAATCATTCGCTCATTTTAACGGTTCAAAATTTGAGGACATATACTTAACTTATATATGTATAATATATCCAAAAATCACAACGATCCAACTATTTGATTAAAAATTATAATTTACGTAAAAAGAGCTTTAAAGAACACCGATTTTCGAGTTTTTAATACCGATAAAATATTGATAAAATACCTCAACATTAATTCCTTCATTTATAACCATATAAATAAATCCATCATTTAAATCCATATCAAATAAATATTTCCTTATCATATAAATCAATAATTAATTATTCACAAATAATATTATAGAATCACAATTATGATAACCAGCCGCTCCTGGAAAAGAGGGGGCCTTCCTAAGAATTTTCTCCTTATTGCCAAGTAATTAAATTAAATAACCTCTCCTTAGACAGAACTTTCTAGACATTGTCAATAATGCTATCTAATAATATTATTCAAATAATATGAATTATTGATCCGATAATGGAAATATTATGCAGTGATAATTATTGAACAACAATAATATAAAATATCAACGCAACAATTATTGAACCAATAAAATAAAATATTGAACAATAATTACTGTAATAATTATTGAGTAGTAAGGCCTTCACGTAAGGATCAATAATTCAAAATATCGTGCAATACCGCGCAGCATCGCGCAATAACGCCAGACATCATTTTAACCACCGTGTAATCCAACAAAGGTTAATTGGTAATAACTACGCCGTTATTCATATAAACTCATACTTTGTCGCTTTTCTCATCCGACGCTTATTTTGTTATGGGGCCCATAAATGATCAAGGCTGTCATCGCATTTGATATTCTCGACAAAAAGAATATTCCACGACCAAACGAATATTTCCCGACAACAATGATTATTTTATAACCACTTGCTTATTTTGCAAAATTTGCACATTTTACCCATAACCAAAGTATTATATCAAATTAACACCTTATTATCAAGAATAATAATTAGAGGAAATTCGATTTTATTTATAAAAAGTTGGGGTCTTACAACCTCCTCTCCTTATAAAATTTCGTCCTCGAAATTGACGTACGTACCTGGTGTATCGAAAAGGTGAGGATACCTCATTTTCATTTCTGACTCCAACTCCCATGCCATTTTCTCAATAGCATGATTTCTCCACAAAACCTTAACTTGTGGTATAATCTTGGTGCGTAGGACATGCTCTTTCCTATCCAAGATCTTAACAGGTACCTCTTCGTACGTTAAATCTTCAGCTATTTCGTCTGGTTCTAACGCAATAATGTGGTTCGGATCTTTCACATATTTACGACGCATAGATATGTGAAAAACATTATGAACACGAGACATGTTTGGAGGTAACGTGAGTCTATAGGCTACGTTTCCTATTCGGTCAAGAATCTCAAATGGACCAACAAACCTTGAATTGAGCTTTCCTCTTCTTATAATTCCTTTCCATGGAGCAACACGTAACAATACATGATCTCCAATATTAAACTCCACGTCCTTTCTACGAAGATCAAGATAACTCTTTTGTCGATCTTGTGAGGTTTGAATACGTTGTCAATCATTTGGATCTTTTCTCGTAGTCATGCGTATTAATTCGTCCCAACAACGTTGCTTCTCCCACCTCATCCCAAAGATACCGAGAGAATGAAATTTTCTTCCATACAACGCCTCAAATGGAGCCATGCCTATACTTGCTTGATAACTATTGTTGTAGGAAAATTCCACCAGTGGCAAGTACTTATCCCAACTCCCTTTGAAATCATGGACACAAAGTCTTAATAGATCTTCAAGAGTTTGAATAGTCCTCTCCGATTGTTCATCCATTTGAGGGTGGTATGCCGAATCAATCAGAATCCGCGCCCATAGCTTTCTCGCAAGCTAACCCAAAATCTTGAAGTGAATCTTGGGTCACAATCCGAAACTATGGATACTAGCATGCCATGCAATCTCACAATCTCATTCACATACATACGAGCAAGACGCTCAAGGAATAAGTCTCACGATTGGCAAGAAATGAGCAGACTTCGTTAATCTATCAACAATAACCCAAATCGCATCTATGCCTTGAGAAACCTTGGGAAGACCCGTAACGAAATCCATAGTAATGTGTTCCCACTTCTATTCCGGAATCTCAAGTGGTTGCAATGGACCTTTTGGCACTTGATGTTCCGCTTTACACGCCGACAAGTTAAACACCTCGAGATAAACTCCGCGATCTCTCTCTTCATATTGTTCCACCGTAATGTATGTCAATATCATGATACATTTTGTACTCCTGTGATGGATCATGCAAAGGGGTGTCAGGTGCTTCCATCATGATTCTATGCTTCAAGTCGTAATCGTTAGGAACGCAAAGTCTAGAGTTAAATCAAGTATTCCTTCTTCATCGATTCTTTCTTCCTAATAAGACCTTCTTGCACTTTCTTCTTCATACGCGACGCCCCCCAGTGTCCGTAGTTTGAAAGCAAACTTTAACTTTATCGATTAAAGTCGCCTCTACTCAGATATTCGCCATCATCACGTGGGTCCCCGAGTCTTTAATTCTATCTCCATCCTTTGCAAGTCATATAAAATGGGTCTTTGCGCTGACAATAATGCACTCGCACCGCATATGATCTTCTACTCAATGCGCCACCACTACGCGCTCGCTTTTCGGATGGTATTAAATAGTGTGATCGTAATCTTTCAATGTATTCAAGCCAACGTCGTTGCCGCATATCGAGTTCTTTTTGGGTGAAGAAATATTTAAGGCTTTTTATGGTCCGTATAAATCTCCACTTTCTCCCCATACAAGTAGTGTCTCCAAATTTTCAACGCAAAAACGACTGCTGCCAACTCTAGATCATGAGTAGGATAATTCCTCTCATACTCCTTGAGTTGTCGCGAGGCATAGGCTATGACTTTCCCATGTTGCATGAGAACACATCCTAACCCTTTGCCCAAGCATCATCAGAGATAACAAATCCATCCGCACTCGATGGTATTGCTGTAAAAGGTGCCAAATGAGTCTCCTCTCGAGCTCTTGAAACTCTTCTCGCATTCTTCGCTCCATACGAATTTTGTATCTTTCCGAGTCAACCGAAGTTAATCTGAGTAGCGATTCGAGAAAATCCTTCCACGAATCTCCGATAATAACCAAATAAGCCCGTAAAGCTACGTGATTCTAGTCCACCGACTTTTGCTGCTCCCCAACTTTGTATTGCTTCAATCTTCACCGGATCAACAGATACTCCATGTTTTGACACCACGCGCCCAAGGAATGCTACTTCCTCAAGCCGAACTCGATTTCTTCACTTGGCATAAAGCTTGTTTTCACGAAGCCTTTCAAGTATCGCCTTCAAATGGTGCTCATGATCTTCACGGCTTTTGGAATAGATGAGGATGTCATCAATAAAGACAACAACGAATCGATCCAAATATTCCTTGAATACTCTGGTTCATCATATCCATGAAGGCAAAGCAGGAGCATTAGTCAATCCAAAAGACATGACTAAGAATTCATAATGCCCGCATCGAGTCCCGAAGGCGCCTTTGGAATATCCTCGCTTTTAATCCTTAGTCGATGATATCCGTAATCGAAGATCAATCTTTGAAAAGAATTGTGCTCCTTGCAACTGGTCAAATAAGTCATCAATGCGAGGTAGCGGATACCTATTCTTGATGGTGACATGGTTTAATTCTCGGTAGTCAATACAAAGTCGCATACTCCCGTCTTTCTTCTTTACGAATAACACAGGAGCGTCCCAAGGAGATGTACTAGGACGAATGAAACCGATGTCTAATAACTCCTGTAGTTGGACCTTTAACTCATGTAGTTGGACCTTTAACTCCTGAAGTTCAATAGGAGCCATTCGATATGGGGTTTTAGAAATGGGTTTTGTACCCGGTTCAAGGTCAATAAAGAATTCAACATCACGTTCGGGGTAAACCGGAAGTTCTTCAGAAATACGTCAGAAATTCATTAACAACAGAAATATTATTCAAATTTGACGTGTGTCTTTATTCAAATCCATAACATGGGCTAAGAAAGCTTGACATCCGCTTTTTAATAAACGAATAGCTTTATGGCTTGATATGACAAAGGATCGATTTTAATGGTTTAGTAGTTTGAATTGTATATGGCAGTTGGTTAGAATATGAAAACTAACAACCTTACGAAAAACAATCAATTTTGGCATGATGAATGGTTAACCAATCAATTCCTAAAATCACATCAAAAGCAAGTATCTTTAAAGAGATAAGATCAATGTAATGTGATAGTGCCAACTTGGATCATGCAAGATTTATAAACCGTAGATGTAACGAAGGTTTCACCCAATGGAGTTTCAAATGAGATAAGTCAAAGTCCAATTTCTCCTGAGTCAAGTTTAAACGTTGAGCACAAGCAGGAGAGATAAAAGAATGGGTAGAACCCAGATTCTAGTAAGGTATAAACTTCAAGAAGAGTTTATGATGAGCTTACCCGTGATCACCTCGTTAGGGTTCCTCGCGTTTTGGCCACCACGACAAACGCCTTCCAGAACCGGCCGATTTTGACTTATCCGGATGACCTTTGAGTCACCATCCCCACCGAACTTGGTTTTGCTACATGTAAAAATCCCGAGCTATATGACCTTCTTTTTCCGCAGTTATAACATACCTTGGATTGTTGTGGGCGCTTATGATATGACCCTCTTTCCAGATTTATAGCATACAACCGGTGGTCGTTCTCCTCCCCTAAAACCAGTTGATGCTGGAGCTGCTGCTAATGTCTTCCCGTCATTGTTGAATCTCCTCCTTTTGAAATTTCCACTTGACTCACCTCTCCTATTATTATGGCCACGATTACCACCCGAGTGGTTACCGCTTTTGTCCGTATTCTTTCCTCCCCGCTGGTTATCATCGCTCCGATGATCGCCACACCACCGGTATGACGACTCGTCAGGTCCCTTGGTTGAATATACTCATTATCTCGCTTCTAATAATTGAGCCTCATGATAACATCCGAATACAGAGAAAATTTATGAGAGATAAGGTATTGACGAATCTCGGGTTTTAGACCTCTCAGAAACATACGCGTCATTTGTTCCTCATTCTCCACCAAATGAGGTGCAAACCTGGACAACTCCGCAAACTTCGCTTCATACTGGGATACCGTCATGTTGTTCTGCTCCAGTCTAATAAACTCTACCTCTTTTATATGATGAATACTTTCAGGAAAGTACTTGTCATTGAAAAGTTTCTGAAATCTTTCCCAAGACATGTTGAGTGCATCTGGCTGGGTACGCTTCACAGATTCCCACCAGTAATCTGCTTCACCACGAAATATAAAGGTGGCGAATGAAACCTGTTGTTTCTCCGTGCATCCCAAGACATCAAATATCTTGGTAATTTGCTTGACCCACGTTTTTGCCTTGATCGGATCCGGCTTTCCAATGAACTCAGGTGGTCCCAACTCTTTGAACTGCTTGGCTGTGATAAACCGCGCATTGCTATCATTTCCACCCATATTCTCACATACGAGTCTCCTCGTCTCGATTTTGTATGAACCGCAAAAAGCTTCTAAACATCCCATCATTCATTGTTTGTTCGGTCCTGTTGTTTACAGGAGGACTATTGCCTTCCTGTTGCACGTTCTCCTGGTTTGTGACTAAAGGTGTCTCCACAGTCTCATACACTCCATTGTTAACGCTTCACTCATTGCCATCTTAAATATCGCCATAAAACAAGGGTTAATTAAACAAATTAACATGTCACATAATATCCTATATATATTATGACCAACCAACAAATAAGCTTAGGTAGGACACACTAGCAAAGGGTTTACTCATCTCTCCCTCCTAGTTTTATTCCCCGATCTCGCCAGAGATCATATCCCTAAGCTCGATACATTAACCGCGACGCCCCCAAAATAGGTATATAACACCCATTCCGAGTCGCCAAAATACATGGTACGTAAAAAAAACTACAACTTTATTATTACAATTGTCGTGGTAAATACAAATACAACACATACATCATATGAGTTTAAATACAAATATTGTCTTCTAGATAATATCCACACCCAAATAAGTCCTCAATACATTTATTGAAATACTATTTTACAAAATAGTGAGGACTACTAAAATAACTATCTTCAATCATCACTCCATACCCCTATTAGTCCCTCGCTATATTCTCACCTCCCGAGAAGAAAAAAATGGAACAACAAGGAAAAAAGTAGTGAGCTCAACTAGCCCAAGAAAGAATATTATGACTAAGATAATATACAAAAATTATCATTAGTCCTCAACAGGAAAAAATCTGATAAATATAATAGACAACAAGTTTTAGATCAACAAATGCAAATGAAAACAATAATCCATTGTAAGAGTAACGTAGAGAATGAGTTCTACTATCTTCTAACATTTAAAAGTCCATCATCATTATTTTATCCTCAGAATAACAATCAATATTCATCTTTGCACTACAGCCAAAGATATTCATTTATATCACCATTCGCCATGTTCATCTCTAACACTTGCTCATCTTTGCACTACTGGGCCCAAAGATATTCATCGCTTAATCATTCATCTTTACACTACAAAGCCAAAGATATTCAGTAGTATCATCATTTAGGACTGAGGATGATGAAAAATATTTAAAAGAAACGAATCCAGTGAAACAAATGGACAAATATTAGGGATTCGTATTTCAGTATATCCAAATTCAATAATACTCCATAATAACCAAATATGAAGCAGAATTCCAAAAATAAAGACTAAAACATGGATACAATCAAAGATAGTACCCATAATAGATATTTTGGACAAAAAGGAAAAATTTTATTTTTCGGTGAATAGTGTCGTATTCGTGAATAGTGTCGTATACGTGAATAGTAACCCCGACACAAAAAGTTTCAAATTTGATAAAAAGTTCAACCAATATTTTGGCATAATGATATTGAAGAAAATAATATCATTTGCGAAAGAAATAACATCCCTTACCTCAAAGAATCAAGATTTCAAAATGAAAGGCTCAAAGTGATGTTTGAATGAAACTTGTCTCGAATAAAGAACTCTCAAAGTATCTAAATACTCACAAAATACGCTCGATAATATAGAGAGAGAAAGAAAGAAAGCTTATGTTTCTGGTGTGATTTTCAATTCTAACTTAGCCCTCTATTTATAGGAAAATGTTAGTCCGTCACAAAGCGCACTTGACTCAAGCACCGATGGCTTTTACCTGCTACTATTGCCACCCACCACATTTGAAATAAAATTCAGACATTTTTTTTCACCAACCACAAGTGGGGCCCACTCAATTCTAGAATTTTCACCAAAATCATTTATAAACCTAATTTCAAGTAAGTCACCTCTTAAAATTCATAACAAATCATACGTTCATTTTTAACGGTTCAAAATTTGAGGACATATACTCAACTTATATATGTATAACATATCCAAAAATCACAACGATCCAACGGTCGGATTAAAAATTATAATTTATGCAAAAGAGCTTTAAGAACACCGATTTGAGTTTTTAATACCGACAAAATACTGATAAAATACCTCAACATTAATTCCTTCATTTATAACCATATAAATAAATCCATCATTTAAATCCATATCAAATAAATATTTCCTTATCATATAAATCAATAATTAATTATTCACAAATAATATTACAGAATCACAATTATGACAACCAAAGCCGCTCTCGGAAAGAGGGGCCTTTCCAATAAGGATTTCTCCTTCTCATGCGCAATTAAATAACCTCTCCTCTCCTCGATGTAACTTTCTAGACATTGTCAATAATGCTATCTAATAATATTATTCAAATAATATGAATTATCGATCCGATAATGGAAATATTATGCGTGTGACAATTATCAACAACAATAATATAAAATATCAACGCAACAATTATTGAACCAATAAAATAAAATATCGAATAAGAATCACAGAATAATTATTGAGTAGTGCCTTCACGTAAGGATCAATAATTCAAAATACCGCGTAATACCGTAAGCCATCGCAAGCAATAACGCCAGACATCGTATTTTAACCACCGTAATCCAACAAGTGTTAATTCAGAACAACTACGCCATTATTCATATAAACTCATACTTTGTCGCTTTCCTCATCCAACAGCTTATTTTTGTTATGGGGCCCACAAATGATCAAGCGCTACCATCGCATTTAATATTCCCGACAAAAAGAATATTCTGCTTATTTTGCAAAATTTGCACATTTTACCCATAACCAAAGCATTATATCAAATTAACACCTTATTATCAAGAATAATAATTAGAGGAAATTCGATTTTATTTATAAAAAGTTGGGGTCTTACATATTTGCATTAATAACCGTAGATAGATTATTCTCACGAATAATAAAGAATGAAAATAACTAAAGGATTTCACCACGCACGCGTAGTCCGCGTGAATAATAAATTCCAACGATGTAATAATAAAGAATGAAATAACAACCCTTACGAGTACTGAAAGAGATAACTCTCTTCATGAATACGAAAGAAATAATACCCCTTACCTTAGTAGGAGATTGGATACTGCAATAGTGTAGTAACAGAATACTCTTCTTCTTTATCTCTGATTCTCTCTCTATAGAATTCTCTTATGAGTCGTAGTGAATTGGTGAGAATGAAAGAAGAAATAAGTTTCAATTTATAGAAGATTTCTAGCTTAGCCCTTGCAATGTAAAGAGGCAAGTGGCTCGACGACTGGTGATGTGAAAAGAAAAGTGGTTTGACGTCTGTAATGTGAAACAACAAGTGATTTGACGTCTGTAATGTGAAATAACAAGTTGTTCGACGCCTGTAATGTGAAATGACAAGTGGTTCGACGCCTGTCGTGTGAAACGATAAGTGGTTTGACGCCTGTAATGTGAAACAACAAGTGGTTCGACGTCTGATAAAGATAAGTACTATTGGCGAAAGTGACTCTTAGATGATGACATACGGGCCCCATAAAATAAACCAAACTTACAACAAACGTCTCATAACATACTTCTTATTTATATCAAAGATTGAATAAATACTTACCACAAATCATTTTATCAACACATTTTCTTAATCTTTTAACAATTATTCAACATTAATATTATAACTCACAATATTGACAACCAGATCATTCCCAGGAAAGAGGGGACTTTCCAATAAGGATTTCTCCCTATTGGCGCACAATTTGATGACCTAACCTCTCCTTGACAGAACTTCTAGATATCGTCAATATTGCAAATAATAATATGAATAATTTTGTCATCTCAATTATTGATTTAATAATATAAAATATTATGCAGATGATACTGTGACAATAATTGAATCAATAATATAAGAGATATGTTGCAGCAATTACTATAACAATAATTGAGTATAACTGAGTGACTTCTTACGTAAGCATCAATAATTAATACCGTGTGCTACCATGCAACCACGCGTATTATTGTACTTTTATCACCGGGTATTTCAACAGTTAACGGTAAAACCTTCGCCGTTATTTTTATAAAAAGATAATTTTGTCGTTTTTCTAACTTCGACAATAATTCTGTTATGGGGTCCACCAATAATTGTGCCATCGTACGAATATTCCCCGATAAAAAGAATATTTTCCGACCAAACGAATAATTTATAATAACTTGCTTATTTTGCAAAATTTATAAATACTACCCACAACTATAACATTATATCAAATTCACACCATAATATTCAAAATGATATTTAGAGAAAATTAATCTTTATTCATAAAAGTTGGGGTCTTACAATCCCCCCTTCTTATGAAATTTCATCCTCGAAATTAGGGTACATAACTGGTATGACGAAGAAGTGAGGATACCTTGATTTCATTTCAGATTCTAACTCCCATGTCATTTTCTCAACATCGTGGTTTCTCCACAAAACTTTGACTTGAGGTATAACCTTGGAGCATAGAAATATGTTCCTGATTATCCAAGATTTTAACAGGTATCTCTTCATACGTTAAATCTTCCGCTATTTCGTCCAGTTCTAACTCAATAATGTGGTTCAGGTCTTCCACATATTTACGTAACATAGATATGTGAAAAACATTATGAACACGAGACATACTTGGCAGTAAAGTGAGTCTATAGGCCACAGTTCCTACTCGGCCAAGGATTTCAAATGGGCCAATAAATCGAGGATTGAGCTTTTCTCTCTTTCCAAATCTTGTAACTCCCTTCCATGGAGCATCACGTAACAACACATGTTCTCCAACATTGAATTCCATATCCTTTTGATGAAGATCAGCATAACTCTTTTGTCGATCTTGTGATGTTTTTATACGTTGCCGGATTATTTGAATCTTTTCCGTTGGCATGTGTACCAATTTCGATCTCAACAACGTTGCTTCACCCACCTCATCCCAGCATACTGGATAATGACACTTTCTTCCATACAAGGCCTCGAACGGAGCTATGCCGATACTTGCTTGATAACTGTTGTTGTAGGAGAATTCCACCAATGGCAAGAACTTGTCCTAACTTCCTTTGAAGTCAAGGACACAGAGTCTTAATAGATCTTCAAGAGTTTGAATAGTTCTCTCTGATTGTCCGTCCGTTTGAGGATGATATGCCAAACTAAATCGTAAATCCGTGCTCATAGCTTTTTGCAAACTAACCCAAAATCGTGAAGTGAATCTTGGGTCTCGATCAGAAACTATGGATACTGGCATACCATGCAGTCTTACAATCTCATTTATGTATATACGAGCAAAACGTTCAAGTGTATAAGTTTCTCGTATAGGTAAGAAATGAGCAGATTTGGTTAATCTATCGATAATGACCCAAATTGCATCTATGCCTTGAGAAACCTTGGGAAGACCAGTAACTAAATCCATGGTAATGTGCTTCCACTTCCATTCTGGAATTTTAAGTGGTTGTAATGGACCTTTTGGCACTTGATGCTCCGCCTTGACATGTTGACAAGTTAAACATCTTGAGATAAACTCCGCTATCTCTCTCTTCATATTGCTCCACCAAAATGTATGTCGAAGATCACGATACATTTTGATACTTCCAGGATGGATTGTAAACGGTGTGTTGTGAGCCTCCATCATAATCTTATACTTCAAATCAAAGTCGTTAGGAACACAAAGTCTGGAGTTGACTCTAAGTATTCATTCTTCATCGATTCTTGCTTCTGGAATAGCACCTTCTTGCACTTTCTTCTTCATACGCATCAACTCCAGGACTGTAGTTTGAGCAGCTTTAACTTTATCGATTAAAGTCGGTTCTACTCGTATATTTAACATCATCACGTGGGTCCTTGGAGTCTTTATCTCTATCTCCATCCTTTGCAAGTCATACAAGATGGGCCTTTGCGTTGACAATATCGTACTCGTACCCGCATATGATCTTCTACTCAATGCGTTAGTTACCACGTTCACTTTTCTAGGATGGTATTGAATGGTATGATCATAATATTTCAACAGTTAAAGCCAATGTCGTTTCCGCATGTTGAGTTCCTTTTGAGTGAAGAAATATTTGAGGCTTTTATGATCCGTAAAGATCTCCACCTTCTCCCCATACAGGTAATGCCTCCAGATTTTAAGTGCGAAAATGACATCTGCCAACTCTAGATTATGAGTAAGATAATTCCTCTCATATTCTTTGAGTTGTCGTGAGGCATAGGCTATGACTTTCGCATGTTGCATGAGAACACATCCTAAACCTTTGCCTGAAGCATCACTGTAGATGAAAAATCCCTCCGAACTAGATGGTATTGTCAGAACAGGTGCTGAAATAAGTCTCCTCTTGAGTTCTTGAAAACTCTTCTCACATTCCTCGCTCCAACCGAATTTTGTATCTTTTTGAGTCAGCTGAGTTAATGGAGTAGCGATTCGAGAAAACCCTTTTACGAATCTTCAATAATAACCAGCTAAGTCGAGAAAGCTACGTACTTCGGTCACTAATTTAGGTTGCTCCCAGCTTTGAATTGCTTCAATCTTTGCCGGGTCAACAAATATTCCATGATTTGATATCACGTGCCCAAGGAATGCTACTTCCTCAAGCCAGAACTCGCATTTCTTTAACTTGGCATATAGCTTGTTTTCACGAAGCTTTTGAAGTATCAGTCTCAAGTGTTGCTCATGATCTTCGCTGCTTTTGGAGTAAATGAGGATGTCATCAATAAAGACAACCACAAAATGATCCAAATATTCCTTGAATACTCGATTCATCATATCCATGAAGGCAGCAGGAGCATTAGTCAATCCAAAAGACATAACTAGGAATTTGTAATGCCCGTACCGAGTTTTGAAAGAAGTCTTTGGAATGTTATCAATTTTAATCTTTAATTGATGATATCCGTAACGAAGATCGATCTTTGAAAAGAATTTGACGCCTTGCAACTGGTCAAACAGATCATCAATACGAGGTAACGGGTACCTATTTTTGATGGTGACATGATTCAACTCCCGATAATCAATACAAAGTTGCATACTTCCATCTTTCTTCTTCACAAATAGAATAGGAGCACCCCAAGGAGACGTACTAGGACGAATGAAACCGATGTTTAACAATTCATGTAGTTGGGTTTTTAACTCTTGAAGTTCAATAGGAGCCATTTGATATGGGGCTTTGGAAATGGGTTTTGTACCCGGTTCAAGGTCAATAAAAAACTTGATTTCACGCTCTACGGGTAGACCAGGAAGTTCTTCAGGGAATACGTTAGGAAATTTATTAACAATAGAAATATCATTCAACTTTGATGTATTTTTATTTAAATCCGTGACATGGGCTAAGAAGGCTTGACATTCGTTTTTCAATAAACGAATGGCTTTATGGCTTAATATGATAGTGATTGATTTTAATGGTTTGGTTTCTTGAATTCGTATAATAGGTTGGTTAGGAATATGAAAGCTAACAACCTTACGAAAACAATCAATTTTTGCATGATGAGTAGTTGACCAATCAATCCCTAAAATCACATCAAATGCAAGTATTTTTTAAGGAAATAAGATCGACAGGCAATGTGAGGGTGCCGATTTGAATCAAACAAGATTTATAAACAGTGGATGTAATGAAGGTTTCTCCCAACGGAGTTTCAACAGATAAGTCAAAGTCTAATTTCTCCAGAGTTAAATTTAAATGTTGAGCGCAAATAGGAGAAATAAAAGAATGGGTAGAACCGGTATCTAATAAGGTATAGACTTCATAAGAGTTTATGATTAGCTTACCTGTGATAACCTCGTTCGGGTTTCTCTCTTTTTGGGAGGTTACGACATACGCTCTCCCTTGAACTACCGGCTTTGTCTTTTCTGGGACGGCCCTTGATGCCTCCATCCCAGCTGGACTTGACTTTGGTGAATGACAAAATTGGGCTAGGTGACATTCTCTTCCACAATTGTAACATACTTTGACCGCACAGCGTGCTTTTTGACCGATATGTCCCTCCCTCCGCATTTTAGTAATATCGAATCGGTGGTCGCTTCTCCTTCCTTAACAACAAAATCTTTGGTCGACGCGTTTCCATCATTATTGAATCTCCTCTTCTTAAAACTTCCACTTCTATTATCTTGGCCATGATTACCATCAAGTGGTTACCATTTCGCATGTTGATTCCTCCACGCTTGTTGTCACCGCTTTGATGATCGCTACCACCGGTATTATCGACTTGTCATTGCTTCTCTCTCTTGGTTGGGTTGACTCATTATCGTGCTCCAATAATTAAGCCCTATTTACAACATCAGAATACAAACACAGTTTGTGAGAAATGAGGTATTGACGTATTTTGGGTCTCAAACCTCGCAGAAACTTTTGCGTCATTCTCTCCTCATTATCAACCAAATGGGATGCGAACCGAGACAACTCGACAAACTTAGCCTCGTACCGTGACACGATCATATTATTTTGCTCCAACTTGATAAACTCCACCTCCTTCATGTGACGAATACTTTCGGGAAAGTACTTGTCATTGAACAACTCTTGGAACTTCTCCCAAGACATTTTGAGTGCGGCAGGCTGAGTACGCTTTACAGATTCCCACTAGTAATCTGCCTCTCCTCGCAACATTAAGGTGGCAAAGGGAACCTTTTTCTCCTCAGAGCATCCCGAGACATCAAATATCTTGGTGATCTGCTTTATCCACGTTTCTGCCTTAAGTGGTTCTGGCTTTCCACAAAACTCTAGTGGTCCCAACTCCTTGAACTGCTTAGTTGTGACCATCCGTGAGTTGCCAGTGTTTCCAACTGCATTTTGAACATGAGTCTCTCTCGCATGATGTTGCATGAATTGCAGCCCATCGTTCATCATTTGATCAGTGTTGTTGTTTACCTGAGGATTATTACCTTCCGGATGCATATTATCTTAGTTATTGATCATCGATGATTCAACAGTCTCATGTGCTCCATTGCTATTCTCAACATTCTTAGATGTCATTTTCAAACACTACCACAAAACAAGGGTTAATTGACATGCCACATATTATCCCTATATTCTGACCGACCAATTAAATAACAAGTAAACTTAGGTAGGTAATACTAGCGAAGGAATTACCCGTCTCTCCCCTCCTAGTTCTAGTCTCACATCTCAGCCAGGGATCATATCCCAAGATTTGATACCAACTGTGACGCCCCCAAAATAGGTATACATCACCCATTCTGAGTCGTCAAAAACAAGGTACAAAAATCAAATACAAACTTCATTATTACAATATGACAAAAGCGTAGCTGAGAGTTTTTACACGAATATTGTCTTCTAGACAATATCCAAACTCAATGGAGTCCTCATTACATTTATTATCACACTATTTCATAGAATAGTGAGGACTACTACATCCACCATATCGGACTATCACTCCGTTCCCCGACTAGTCCCGGCTACGTTCTCATTTCCTGAAGAGAACAATGAAAGCAAAAGGGTGAGCTCAACTAACCCAGTAAGAAATATTATGACTAAGATAATGCAGAATAAATTATCGTTAGCCTTTAAAAGTGTTAAACTGATAGAATATAATAGACAACAAGTTTAACTGCAGCGAAACAAACAATCCATTAGTAGAATCAAGTAGAGCATGATATCTACTATCTTCTATGATTTAATAGTTATCATCAATTTTATCGCTGAGACTCAGCTTAATAAATAATCCATATCACTGAATCATCCATGCACTATGGGCCAAGGATATTCATTATTATTACCATTTGTTCATGTTCATCTCAACAACTGTCCATCAATACACTACGGGCCAAAGAGGACTTACCACATCATTTGTCTGTAACATTAAAGGTCACGATTAAACCAATACAAACTTTCCTGGTCATAATCATACCAATCAACAGTCCATCTATGCAGTACGGGCCAAAGATGACTTTCATCACAATATAATCACGAGGATGATGACAATGATATAAGAATTTAATTAAATAAAAGCAAAGGATAAATTTTAAAGATTTATAATTCAATTTATCTAGAATTCAATAATGTCCAGATTGTCAACATGATACTGCTTTGTGGAGTAAAATTCAAGAATAATATTGTATCAAAAATGATTTGGTCATAAAAAAAATCAATTTTGTCATGAATAGTACCCCGGGTGAATAGTACTCCGGCATGAAAAGGTTAAAACTTATTAAGACTGCTCAGAATAATATTTCCATGAAAAGATATTGGATGAAGCGTAAATATCAAAGAATTTCTGATCATTTCAGGAATTATAGAAGCAATACTTACCATAGTAAGTTTAGAGTTAGGAATCTGAATGAACAATATACGAAACTGCAAATGGATTTTCAACTGTCATGCTGTAGTCCGCGTAGACAGATCATTTCCATAATTTAATAACAATTGAATATGAAGGGTTATTCACCAGGCATGCGGTAGTCCGCGTAGATAGGTTATTCCCACAGAATAATAAAGAATGGAATAACAAAAGGATTTCACTATGAGTGCGGTAGTCCGCGTAGACAGGTTATTCCAACAAAATATAAATAATGGAATAACAACCCTTACGAGTATTGAAAAAGATAACTCTCTTAGTGAATATGAAAGAAATAATACCCCTTACCTTAGTAGGAGATTGGATACTGCAATAGTGTAGTAACAGAATACTCTTTTTCTTTCTCTCTAATTCTCTCTCTATAGAATTCTCTTATATATGAGTCGTAGTTGTCGACGTCGGGATTTTTAAATGTCCCTTTTCGTTACTTGTTCTTTAGTGTTCTCATGTTAATGTGAGATTTGTTTGAAAAAACAAGTGAAAAAGGTCCGACATGTATAATGTCGACGATTTGACTTTAAGAGTCGCCAGTTGGTGTATTTAACTAGTTGCACCAACGCAACCGAAAAGGTTTGAACATTGACCCAGTGATTTGACATTGCTAAACGGGTCTGTGAATCCGAGATTCATTAAGGGTTCGGGGCTTGATTATGCGAGGGAAGGTGTTAGGCACTTCGACATCCGTGTTGCCACGGGTGACCGCCACTCTTCAAAGAAACCATTTATATGAATGTGTGTGTGTGTGTGATCAATGTGCAATTATTTGGAAGTAATATTATACCTCGTTTGCACCTATATACATAGGGTTTGAATTTATAGAAAATTCAGCTTTTAAACAAGATATAGCAATGATGTTTTATAAAAGAGGTTTTTCAAACCCCATGTGCTCAATAGTAATTGAGGCCTTTAATACTTCCATTTTATTATTAAATGTTCGGCTTGTTTGTTTTTATTTTCGAGATGCGAAGCATCTGTGTGAAAATAATATACAACAGTGCTGAATTCCTCACGGGCATAACAGCCATCCACGAAAACTTAAACACTGTAAAATAATGTACAAGTTGCTTACAGCTGAAAAATGTCCATCACGGGAACCGAATCTAGATTCATCATTCTGAATCTTTAAGATCACATGATTCCTAGGCTCACAAGATACTACAATTGATAGGGAAAGCGTAGCGCTTATATATATATATAAGTCAGAATATATATATATATATATATATATATATATATATATATATATATATACCTTTGACATGATAGCCACCACGAATTATTCTCCATGGGGAATCAAACAGCAAACAAATATATATATGTAAAAGCGGTAAATATATATATATATATATGGACATGATCCACCACCACGAATTATTCTCCATGGGGGTCGAAAAAGTAAATAAAGTCAGAATAATGCGATCCACGAAGTGAACTCAAAGTGACGAAATGTAAATAAAGCTTTAAAAGCGATCACCGCCACGAAGTGAACTCCAAAGTGACGAAAATGTAAAGAAAGTGTAAAAGGCCACTGTAAGTGAACTCTGAGCCCTGACAAATGTAAATATATATATATGTATATATATATATATATATATATATATATATATATATATATATATATATATATATATATAAAAAGCTAAACGCATTCTGGATGTGAATCTGTGCTCATCGGATATGTCCGATGTTAAATTATATATATATATATATATATATATATATATATATATATATATATATATATATATAAAAGCGAGTAAATGCAATCTGGATATAAAATCCAGCTCATCGATATATGCGATAATGATTATATACATATATATGTATATATATATATAAAAGCAATTAAACGCTCCTGGATATAAAATCTGTGCTCATCGAATGTAGTCCCACCACGCTCATATATATATATATATATATATATATATATATATATATATATATATATATATATATAAAAAGCAAATATACGCTCCGCATCAAGTCTAGGCTCAATCGAGGCATAACTCAATAATGTTAGTCCAGTATATAAGAAATATATATATATATTAGTATATATATACTGATGTAAATGAAAACCACTTTTACATAAGTTCTGCAAACACACTCACACGACTCTCAATGTGTGCAACAAAGGTGTAATAATAGAAGAAAGAAGCTTTTTAGAATACAAGAAGGCTTACAGTGGACTGCCAAAGTAGACTTCTTTGACTTCAAATGTATGAACACTCAGCTTTTGTCGGATAAAAAGTATCTATATATAAGCTCACTAGTGTTTAAAGAAGAGGAAACTCTTAAAAGATGTGTATACAGAGCTAAATGGACAGGGCTTCTTCGCCTTTTTCCCTCCTTCCTCTCTTGAAATGGCTGACCCCAAGCCTTATATTTATAGACTGATGGCCGCAGGTCTACCTGCGGTAGCCGCAGGTTTACCCGCGGCTGGTCATGGTGGGCCCAGGCCTGGCGGGTCTCGTCATCTCGTAGTACGTGCACTCGCGTACTGTAATATCCAATCGAACTTACAGAACTTTAATCCTAGCATCCAAACGAAGCGTATCTGTACTTCTTCGGACCGCTGGTGTTGAGAGTTACATAATGACATGGATTAGAGGTTGTACGAAGTCATGAAGAGGGGTCCATGCCCATGGTCTTCAAGCTTCAAATTCTATCCAAAGTACTGCCACACGTAATAGTCACTCGGGATTGTCATTCCTCGGTTATTTGGGACATTTTTGTATGTATGTACGTCTGAAATGTTGAGACGACGTGTATGACTCTTTTAAATGGATGTATCCTCGGTTATCCAAAGTACTGCCACATGTATGTATGAAAAACCTTTTAAATCATAAAAGATAGTAGATTCTATTCTCTACTTGACTCTTTTAATGGATTCCTTGTTCCGCTGCAGTTAAACTTGATGTCTATTGTATTTTATCAGTTTAACATTATTGAAGACTAATGATAATTTATTCTACATTATCTTAGTCATAATATTATCTTCATTGGGCTAGTTGAGCTCACCCTTTCTTTCACCGTGCTCTCTTCGTGAAATGAGAACGTAATGGGACGAGTCGGGAACTGAGTGACGATCCGTATGATAACATTAGTAGTCCTCACTATTCTGTGAAATAGTGTGATAATAAATGTAATGAGGACTTATTTGTGTTTGAATACTGTCTAAAAGACAATATTCGAGTTAAAACTCACAATATATATTTTGTCGTATTTTACACGACTGTTGTATAATTAAGTCTGTAGTTGTATTTTGTACCATGTATTTGGCGACTCAAGATGGGTGATGAATACCTATTTTGGGGGCATCACAGTTGGTATCAAAGCCTAGGGATATGATCCCTGGCTGAGATGTGAGATAAAAACTAGGAGGGGAGAGACGGGGAATTCTTTCGCTAGTTTGACCTACCTAAGTTTATTTGGTATTTAATGGGTCGGTCAGAGTATAGAGATAATATGTGATATGTTATTTAACCCTTGTTTTATGGCAGTATTTGAAAATGACAACCGAGAATGTTGAGAATATCAATGGAGCACAGGAGACCGTTGAGTCTCTACAGATCAATAATCAGGATAATGTGCATCAGGAAGGCGACAATCCTCAGGCAAACAACAACACTGACCAAATGATGAATGATGGAATGTTCAGAGGCTTTATGCAATTCATGCAACATCAGGCAAGAGCGGCTCCTGTCCAAAATACAGGTGGAAACACTGGCAACTCTCGGACGGTCACCGCTAAGAAGTTCAAGGAACTGGGACCACCAAAGTTTATTGGAGAGCCAAAACCACTTAAGGCGGAGACGTGGATAAAGCAGATTACCAAGATATTTGATGTCTTGGGATGCTCCGAGGAACAAAAGGTTCCCTCATACCTTCATGTTGCGAGGAGAGGCAGACATCGGTGGGAATCAGAATCAGACTCAACCCGCCAGACCGAAGATGACTTGGGAGAAGTTCCAAGAACTGTTCAACGACAAGTACTTTTCTAAAAGTATTCGTCACATGAAAGAGGTAGAGTTCATCAAGCTAGAACAAAACAACATGACCGTATCGCAGTACGAAGCCAAGTTTGCCAAGTTGTTCCGGTTTACATCCCATTTGGTTGATAATGAGGAGAGAATGATGCGAATGTTTTTAAGAGGTTTGAAACCTGAGATACGTCAATATCTTATCTCTCATAAATTGTGTTTGTATTCAGATGTTGTTAATAGGGCTCAGTTATTGGAGCGTGATAATGAGTAATCCCAACAAAAAGATAGCAACATGCAAAATGATAATACTAGTGAGAGCAGTCATCGAAGCAGTGATAACAAGCATGGAGGAAATCAACATGCCAGAAATGGTAACCACTTCGGTGGTAATCATGGCCAAAATAATAAGAATAGACATTTCAAGAAGAGGAGATTCAACAATGATGGAAAGACGTCAGCACCAACACCCGTTGAAGGAAGGAGAACGACCACCTATTATATGCTTTAAATGCGGAGGGGAGGGACACATCAGTCCAAACTGCGCTATGCCGTCCAAAGCATGTTATAATTGTGGAAGAGAAGGTCACCTAGCCCGATTTTGTCGCTCACCAAGACAAGTTCAGCTAGGATGGAGGCACCAAAGGCCGCCCCAAAAAGTCAAAGCCAGAGTCTGCAGAGAGCGCTTGTTGTGACCTCCCGTAAAGCAAGGAACTCGAACGAGGTCATCACAGTAAGCTTATCATAAACTCTAGCGAAGTTTATACCTTATTTGATACCTTCTACCCATTCTTTTATTTCTCCTACTTGCGCTCAACGTTTAAATTTGACTCCGGAGAAATTAGACTTTGACTTGTCTGTTGAAACTCCATTGGGAGAAACCTTCATTACATCCACTGTTTATAAGTCTTGTTTGGTTCAAATCGGTACCTACACATTACCTGTCGATCTTATTTCATTGAAAATACTTGTATTTGGCGTAATTCTAGGGATTGATTGGCTAACTACTTATCATGCAAAAATTGATTGTTTCTAAAAGGTTGTTAGCTTTCATATTCCTAATCAACCTATTATGCGAATTTAAGCAACCAAACCATTAAAATCAATCACTGTCATCTCAAGCCATAAAGCTATTCGTTTATTGAAAAATGGATGTCAAGCTTTCTTAGCTCATGTCACGGATCTAAACAAAAATACGTCAGCTTTGAATGATATTTCCATTGTTAATGAATTTCCTGATGTATTCCCTGAAGAACTTCCTGGCCTACCCCCAGAGCGTGAAATTGAATTTTGTATCGACCTTGAACCCGGTACAAAACCCATTTCCAAAGCCCCATATCGAATGGCTCCTATTGAACTTCAGGAGTTCAAGACCCAACTGCAGGAATGGTTAGACATCGGCTTTATTCGTCCTAGTACTTCTCCTTGGGGTGCTCTGCTTCTATTCGTGAAGAAGAAGAGATGGGAGTATGCGACTTTGTATTGATTATCGTGAATTGAATCATGTCACCATCAAAAATAGGTACCCATTGCCACGTATTGATGACCCGTTGACCCGCCATAAGGCGCCAAATTCTTTTCAAAGATTGATCTTCGTTTTGATATCTCCAATTGAAGATTAGAACCGATGACATTCCAAAGACGACTTTCAGAACTCGGTACGGGCATTATGAATTCCTAGTCATGTCTTTTGGATTGACTAATGCTCCTGCTGCCTTCATGGATATGATGAACCGAGTATTCAAGGAATATTTGGATCAATTTGTGCTTGTCTTTATTAATAACATCCTTATTTATTCCAAAATCCGTGAAGATCATGAGCAACACTTGAGGCTGATACTCCAAAAGCTTCGTGAATATAAGCTTTATAAACTTAGGTAGGTCATACTAGCGAAGGAATTCCCCGTCTCTCCCCTCCTAGTTCTTGTCTCACATCTGAGCTAGGGATCATATCCCTAAGCTTTGATACCAACTGTGATGCCCCCAAAATTAGGTATACATCACCCATCTTGAGTCGCCACTTACATGGTACATAAATACAAATAAAACTTAATTATACAAATGTCGTGTAACATACGACAATACATAAACTGAGAGTTCTTATAGGAATATTGTCACCTAGACAATATCCATATTCAAGGAGTCCTCATTACATTTATTGTCACACTATTTAACAGAATAGTGAGGACTACTAATGCTATCTTCTGGACCATCACTCCTTTCCCTGACTCGTCCTAGCTATATTCTCATTTCCTGAAGAGAACATTGAAAGAAAAGGTGAGCTCAACTAGCCCAGTAAGAAATATTATGACTAAGATAATACAGAATAAATTATCCTTAGCCTTCAACAGTATAACAACTGATAGAATATAATAGACAACAAGTTTTAGATCAAAAACTGCAGCGGAAATAAGCAATCCATTAAAAGAGTCAAGTAGAGAATAAAATCTATTATCTGCTATGATTTAAAAGTCCATCGTTGATATTTCATTCCTGTAATACTCATCAACAGTTCTTTGTTATACTTAAGATAAATAAAACTTTCAACACTTGTCTTTCACCTGAACCACCAAAGATGTTAGTTAAATTCGCAATTCATATTTATAACAATGTGAATTAACAGTTCCTTCTTGCCACAAAGACTTAATAGAACGTTTACTCAATATCCTTACCCCAAGGTTGAAGATATTCAAATGTAATAACAATGATCATACTAATCAGCTTGTCTATCTTTTGCTACTACGCCAAAGATATTCAACTATAAAACCAATGGTCATGATCATACCAATCACATCATTGAATTATCCATGCACTACGGCCAAGGATATTTATTAGTATCCCTAGTGGTCATGATCATGTCATACACCGCTCATCTTCGCACTAAGGGTCAAAGTTATAAAACAATGATCATCTTTGCACTACAGCCAAAGATATTCAACAACATATCATCTTCAGACACACAGCCAAAGACAAACAACAATCAGAAACCAATAACCAACAAAGATAATAAAGAATGGAATAACAACGAAATCACCATGCATGCGTATTGGCGCAGAGGCAAGTTATTCCAACAGAATAATAAAGACGGGACCAGGTCCCGTGTAAAACACACAGACATAATATTCTAACAGAATACTAAATAATGGAATAACAACAGAAATCATCAAGTATACGGTAATCCGCGTATACAGGTTATTCCAATAAAATAATAAAGAATTGAATAAGAACAGACTTCACCAGGTATACGGTAATCCGCGTATACAGGTTATTCCAACAGAATAATAAAGAATTGAATAACAATAGACTTCACTGTATACTAGAAACTTCAGATATCAAAGTTATTCCAACAGTAATAATAAAGAATTGAATAACAACAGACTTCACTGGTATACTGAAATGGCAGCGTATACAAAGTTATTCCAATGTAATAATAAAGAATTGAATAACAACAGACTTCACCAAGTATATGGTAATCCGCGTATACAGGTTATTCCAACAGAATAATAAATAATTGAATAACAACAGACATCACTAGGTATACAGTAATCAGCGTATACAGGTTATTCCAACAGAATATCAAATAATTGAATAACAACAGACATCACCAGTATACTAGAATCACAGATATTATCTGAGTTATTCCAATGTAATAATAAATAATTGAATAACAACAGACATCACCAGGTATACGGTAATCCGCGTATACAGGTTATTCCAACAGAATAATAAATAATTGAATAACCGAAGTTCTCTTCATGAATAAGAAAGAATAACAACCCTTACTATAATAATATTATCCCTTACGAATATTGAACGAAAATAATATTTCTTACGAATATTAAACGAAAATAATATTTCTTACGAATATTAAACGAATATAATGAATATTGAACGATAATGATATTCATATGAATATGAAAATTAATTTCTCTTCAGAATAAAAAAAAATTTATCCTTACCTTTGATAGAATAGTACTCCGACTGGTAGGGCGAGGATATACTCGAAGGAAACTTATACTACGCTAAAAGCTTTCTTAAACTCTAAAGAAATACTCTCAAGATTATAGAAGGAGAATTCTCTGAACTTCTGGTGTGATTTCAATTCTAACTAAGCTTCCTATTTATAGGAAAATGGACTTCATAGTAACCAATTCATGAACGGTCCAGATTTATTTACTTTAATCTGACGGTCCATATTTAAAGCAAAATCTTTTAAATAAAATATAATATATTCTAATTATTGCCTAATAAAATAAACAACTTTATAAAAGTATTTTGTTTTAAATAAAAAGATTTTATTATGCAAAACACTATGCAACACTATGCATAATAAAATATAATATATTCTATTTATAGAATAACTTTAATAAAGTATTCTATTTTATATAAAAAGATGTTTCTGTTTTATTACGTTAATAATACTAATAAAACAAAACTTCATCATCACTTACTTTGAAAAATTTTCAAATATCACCCTTAACTTTAAACTTTTATCAATTTAACTATTCACCAAAATAGAAAAATTGAACACTTTTATTTCATAAAATTCGGGGTCTCACAATCTCCCCTCCTTATAAAATTTCGCCCTCGAAATATACATACGTACCTGGTATGACGAAGAGGCGAGGATATCTTGAATACCTTTATCGTTGAAAACATTAAATTCATCTTTGCAATACGACCAAAGATATTTATTAACAATTCATTTTTGCACTACATGCCAACTGTATAACCAATAATCAATAGTTCATCTTTGCACTACAGGCCAAAGATATACAACTGTAAAATCAATAATGCCGAGACTCAGCTTAATAGTATAATGACAAAGAATTATCCATGCACTACTGGCGGCAAGGATATTTGTGTTTTCAATTACTAGGTAATGATTATACCGAATAATCCTCAGTCATAATCATACCAAGTCCATCAATGCACTACTGACGAAAGATGACTTTTACCACATCCATGAATTAATATTTCATTCTTTGAGACTCACAATAATTAATCCACATCATCGAATCATCCCCGCACTACGGCCCAAGGATATTCTTTAGTATCACGACCACGAATTATCCATGCACTATGTGCCAAAGATAATCGTGTTTTCAATTACGACCATGATTATACCGAACAATCCACGTCATAATAATCATACCAAGTCCATCAATGCACTATGGCCAAAGATGACTTTTACCACATCCATGAATTAATATTCCATTGTTGAGACTCACCAATAATTAATCCACATCATCGAATCATCCCCGCACTCTACGTGCCAAGGATATTCTTTAGTATCACGACCACGACTTATCCATGCACCACGTGCAAAGATAATCGTGTTTTCAATTACTGATCATGATTATACCGAACAATCCTCGGTCATAATCATACCAAGTCCATCTATGCACTACGGGCCAAAGATGACTTTTACCACATCATTTGTAACAATACGGTCATGATTATACCAAATAATCCTTGGTCATAATCATACCAAGTCCATCTATGCACGTAAGCCACAGATGACTTTCAACGCAATATAAGCATGAGGATCATGACAATGATATAAAGAATCAATCAAATGAGATAAAGGATAAATATTAAACATTTATAATATAATTTATCCAGGGTTCAAGAATATCCCAATGTTATCAATCACTTAATAATCTCATAATCTAATATCATTAATATTATAACAATATTTTAATCACTTCTTAAACTTATAAACAATTTATTTCAGTTGTTTACACTTTACCAAATAATGCATTTAATCATTCAAACATGTCATACTCATAAGATTTCATCACCAATGATCAAATTCCTTATCAACAATCTACATATATCTTATATAGGATTTCTAAGCCATAAAATCCTATCTTCCAACTTTGTTACTTCACATAACACATTTAACTCATATGTTCGTAACTAAACTATTTTCATGAAAAATAGCAAATCAGTCCCAAAAATATTTCTTTTCTGGGATTTAGCATAATATAGTCCCATAATGAACATATATTTTTCTTGGAATTTTTAAAATTCATTTACTATTTTTCAAAAATCAATTTCTAATTAATTCCTTAAGAAATTAACTACCTCAAGGTTAACTCCAAAAATTCCCAAATCTTGGCAGAATCTTACACATGTTAACGTGAGCTTCCAATTTATATTTCATGGTCATCAGAGTTATAGAACTCCCGTTATAGCATTTTTCTTCAGAAAAACCTAAATATTGAAATAGTCATAACTTGCTCATTTTAAGTCAGAATGAGCTCATTTTTGGACACGATTTTCTTTATACCATATACTTTCATATCCCAAAAGGCTTAAATTTTTCTCACTAATTAAGTGGCTGAAACAGCCCTTACAAAAACATGGCAGCAGCTTTTTGGACATTTTGAAGTTTTGACTCCTTTGCTAAAATCAGTCCACACGAAAATCTACAACACCTTTTTAGTGATTCCACTTGGATTAGATAGTTAACTCATATATCTAACTCCGTGACTTGACCACACTCAAAATTCAAAATATAATAGGAGATATGGTCAATTGAATTTCATGTTACGTTTTTACCAAAATCTGATTTTTCAACCCTTTGTGATTTCTAAGAAACTTTCATGTTTTCACATAATAACCAACATAACTCATCATAACACTTACTAATACCACGTATTCCCATGATTTTCATTAGTCCAATGCTTTTATTATGACTTTCAACATAATCCACCTAAACAGATCCTTTTAATTGAAGAATGATTTGAGGGTTTTAGAAATGAGTTTTGTACTGGGGTCAATACAAAATTCGATTTCATGCTCTAGGGGTAGTTTAAGAAGTCTTCAAGAATACGTTAGGAAATTTATTAACAATAAAAATATCATTCAAAACTGTGACTCTCATCCAAGACTTGGATAACACATGAAATGAAGGTTTCTCTTAACGGAGTTTCAACCGATAGGTCAAAGTCTAACTTCTCTAGAGTCAAATTTAAACGTTGAACACAAGCAAGAGAGATAAAAGAATGGGTAGAACCGATATCTAATAAGGTATAGACTTCGCAAGAATTTCTAATTAACTAACCCGTGCTAACTTTGTTCGGTTCACTCGCTTTTTGAGAAGTCATGAAAAACGCTATTCCTAAAACCAATGACTTTGTTTTGTTCGTATCCGCCTTTGGTGTCACCGTCCCAGCTGGTCTTGACTTTGGTGCACGACAAAATTGGGCTAAATAACCTTCTCTTCTTGCAATTTCCACTTCTATTATCTTTGCCAAGATTACCACCGAAGTGGTTACCATTCTTGGCATGATAATTTCCCCCACGATGGTTATCATTGTTCCGATAGCCGTTGCCACCTGTATGATTATTATCGTGTTGTTGGTCGTTACCTTTTGTTTGAGCTGAATCAACACTCTCATGTGCTTCATTGCTTATCTCAGCATTTCAGATGTCATTCTCAAACACTATCACAAAACAAGGGTTAATTAACATATTACATATTATCCCTATATTCTGTCCGACCAATTAAATACCAAATAAACTTAGGTAGGTCATACTAGCGAAGGAATTCCCTGTCTCTCCCCTCCTAGTTCTTGTCTCACATCTTAGCCAGGGATCATATCCCTAAGCTTTGATACCAACTGTGACGCCCCCAAAATTAGGTATACATCACCCATCTTGAGTCGCCACATACATGGTACATAAATACAAATGCAACTTAATTATACAAATGTCGTGTAACATACGACAATACATAAACTGAGAGTTCTTATAGGAATATTGTCACCTAGACAATATCCATATTCAAGGAGTCCTCATTACATTTATTGTCACACTATTTAACAGAATAGTGAGGACTACTAATGCTATCTTCTGGACCATCATTCCTTTCCCTGACTCGTCCTAGCTATATTCTCATTTCCTGAAGAGAACATTGAAAGAAAAGGTGAGCTCAACTAGCCCAGTAAGAAATATTATGACTAAGATAATTTAGAATAAATTATCTTTAGCCTTCAACAATATAACAACTGATAGAATATAATAGATAACAAGTTTTAGATCAAAAACTGCAGCGGAAATAAGCAATCCATTAAAAGAGTCAAGTAGAGAATAAAATATATTATCTGCTATGATTTAAAAGTCCATTGTTGATATTTCATTCCTGTAATACTCATCAACAGTTCTTTGTTATACTTAAGACAAATAAAACTTTCAACACTTGTCTTTCACCTGAACCACCAAAGATGTTAGTTAAATTCGTAATTCATATTTATAACAATGTGAATTAACAGTTCCTTCTTGCCACAAAGACTTAATAGAACGTTTACTCAATATCCTTACCCCAAGGTTGAAGATATTCAAATGTAATAACAATGATCATACCAATCAGTTGTCTATCTTCGCACTACGGGCCAAAGATATTCAACTATAAAACCAATGGTCATGATCATACCAATCACATCATTGAATTATCCATGCACTATGGCCAAGGATATTCGTTAGTATCACTAGTGGTCATGATCATGTCATACACCTGTCTATCTTCGCACTAAGGGTCAAAGTTATCAAACAACAGATCATCTTTCCACTACGGGCCAAATATATTCAACAACATATCATCTTTGCACTACAAGCGAAAGACATACAACTGTAAAACCAATAACCAACAATATAATAAAGAATGGAATAACAACGGAAATCACCATGCATGCGGTACTTCGCATAGACAGGTTATTCCAACAGAATAATAAAGATGAGACCAGGTCCCGTGTAAAACACACAGACATGATATTCTAACAGAATAATAAATAATGGAATAACAACAGAAATCACCAAGTATATGGTAATCCGCGTATACAGGTTATTCCAACAAAATAATAAAGAATTGAATAACAACAGACTTCACCAGGTATATACGGTAATCCAGCGTGTCGAGTTATTCCAATGTAATAATAAAGAATTGAATAACAACAGACTTCACTGTATACGATAGAAATCACGTATATAGGTTATTCCAATGAATAATAAAGAATTGAATAACAACAGACTTCATAAGGTATACGGTGAAACTCACAGATACAAGTTATTCCAATGTAATAAAAATAATTGAATAACAACAGACTTCACCAGTATACTAGAATCACAGATATGAGTTATTCCAATGAATAATAAATAATTGAATAACAACAGACATCACCAGGTATATGGTAATCCGCGTATTCAGGTTATTCCAACAGAATAATAATTAATTGAATAACAATAGACATCACCAGGTATACGGTAATCCGCGTATACAGGTTATTCCAACAGAATAATAAATAATTGAATAACCGAAGTTCTCTTCATGAATAAGAAAGAATAACACCCCTTACTATAATAATACTATCCCTTACGAATATTGAACGAAAATAATATTCCTTACGAATATTAAACGAAAATAATATTCCTTACGAATATTAAACGAATATAATGAATATTGAACGATAATAATATTCATATGAATATGAAAAATAATTTCTCTTCAGAATAAAAAAAATAATAATCCTTACCTTTGAAAGAATAGTACTCCAACTGGTAGGGCGAGGATATACTCGAAGGAAACTTATACTACGCTCAAAGCTTTCTTAAACTCTAAAGAAATACTCTCAAGATTATAGAAGGAGAATCCTCTGAACTTCTGGTGTGATTTCAATTCTAACTAAGCTTCCTATTTATAGAAAAATGGACTGCATAGTAACCAATCCATGAACGGTCCAGATTTATTTACTTTAATTTGACGGTCCATATTTAAAGCAAAATTTTTTAAATAAAATATAATATATTCTAATTATTGCCTAATAAAACAAACAACTTTATAAAAGTATTTTGTTTTATATAAAAAGATTTTACTATGCAAAACACTATGCAACACTATGCATAATAAAATATAATATATTCTATTTATAGAATAACTTTAATAAAGTATTCATTTTATATAAAAGATGTTTCGCATTTTATTACGTTAATAATACTAATAAAACAAAACTTCATCATCACTTACTTTGAAAAATTTTCAAATATCACCCTTAACTTTAAACTTTTATCAATTTAACTATTCACCAAAATAGAAAAATTGAACACTTTTATTTCATAAAATTCGGGGTCTCACAATCTCCCCTCCTTATAAAATTTTGCCCTCGAAATTTACGTACGTACCTGGTATGACGAAGAGGTGAGGATATCTTAAATACCTTTATCGTTGAAAACATTAAATTCATCTCTGCAATACGGCCAAAGATATTTATTAACAATTCATTTTTGCACTACATGCCAACTGTATAACCAATAATCAATAGTTCATCTTTGCACTATAGGCCAAAGATATACAACTGTAAAATCAATAATGCCGAGACTCAGCTTAATAGTATAATGACAAAGAATTATCCATGCACTACTGGCCAAGGATATTCGTGTTTTCAATTACGGTAATGATTATACCGAATAATCCCTGGTCATAATCATACCAAGTCCATCAATGCACTACGGCCAAAGATGAATTTTACCACATCCATGAATTAATATTTCATTGCTGAGACTCAGCTCAATAATTAATCCACATCATCGAATCATCCCTGCACTACAGGCCAAGGATATTCTTTAGTATCACGACCACGAATTATCCATGCACTATGTGCCAAAGATAATCGTGTTTTCAATTACGGTCATGATTATACCGAACAATCCCTGGTCATAATCATACCAAGTCCATCAATGCACTATGGCCAAAGATGACTTTTACCACATCCATGAATTAATATTCCATTGTTGAGACTCAGCTCAATAATTAATCCACATCATCGAATCATCCCTGCACTACAGGCCAAGGATATTCTTTAGTATCACGACCACGAATTATCCATGCACTACGTGCCAAAGATAATCGTGTTTTCAATTACGGTCATGATTATACCGAACAATCCCTGGTCATAATCATACCAAGTCCATCTATGCACTACGGGCCAAAGATGACTTTTACCACATCATTTGTAACAATACGGTCATGATTATACCAAATAATCCTTGGTCATAATCATACCAAGTCCATTTATTCACGTAAGCCACAGATGACTTTCAACGCAATATAAGCATGAGGATCATGACAATGATATAAAGAATCAATCAAATGAGATAAAGGATAAATATTAAACATTTATAATATAATTTATCCAGGGTTCAAGAATATCCCAATGTTATCAATTACTTAATAATCTCATAATCTAATATCATTAATATTATTTATTTCAGTTGTTTACACTTTACCAAATAATGCATTTAATCATTCAAACATGTCATACTCATAATATTTCATCACCAATGATCAAATTCCTTATCAACAATCTACATATACCTTATATAGGATTTCCAAGCCATAAAATCCTATCTTCCAACTTTGTTACTTCACATAACACATTTAACTCATATGTTCGTAACTAAACTATTTTCATGAAAAATACCAAATAAGTCCCAAAAATATTTATTTTATGGGATTTAGCATAATATAGTCCCATAATGAACATATATTTTTCTCGGAATTTTTAAAATTCATTTACTATTTTTCAAAAATCAATTTCTAATTAATTTCTTAAGAAATTAACTACCTCAAGGTTAACTCCAAAAATTCCCAAATCTTGGCAAAATCTTACACATGTTAACGTGAGCTTCCAGTTTAAATTTCATGGTCATCAGAGTTATAGAACTCCCGTTATAGCATTTTTCTTCAGAAAAATCTAAATATTGAAATAGTCATAACTTGCTCATTTTAAGTCAGAATGAGCTCATTTTTGGACACGATTTTCTTTATACCATATACTTTCATATCCCAAAAGGCCTAAATTTTTCTCACTAATTAAGTTGCCAAAACAGCCCTTACAAAAACGTGGCAGCAGCTTTTTGGACATTTTGAAGTTTTGACTCCTTTGCTAAAATCAGTCCACACGAAAATCTACAACACCTTTTTAGTGATTCCACTTGGATTAGATAGTTAACTCATATATCTAACTCCAGGACTTGACCACACTCAAAAATTCAAAATATAATAGGAGATATGGTCAATTGAATTTCATGTTACGTTTTTACCAAAATCTGATTTTTCAACCCTTTGTGATTTCTAAGAAACTTTCATGTTTTCACATAATAACCAACATAACTCATCATAACACTTACTAATACCACGTATTCCCATGATTTTCATTAGTCCAATGCTTTTATTATGACTTTCAATATAATCCACATAAACAGATCCTTTTAGTTGAAGAATGATTTGAGGGTTTTAGAAATGAGTTTTGTACTGGGGTCAATACAAAATTCGATTTCATGCTCTAGGGGTAGTTTAAGAAGTCTTCAAGAATACGTTAGGAAATTTATTAACAATTAAAATATCATTCAAAACTGTGACTCTCATCCAAGACTTGGATAACACATGAAATGAAGGTTTCTCTTAACGGAGTTTCAACCGATAGGTCAAAGTCTAACTTCTCTAGAGTCAAATTTAAACGTTGAACGCAAGCAAGAGAGATAAAAGAATGGGTAGAACCGATATCTAATAAGGTATATAGACTTCGCAAAATTTATAATTAACTAACCCGTGCTAACTTCGTTCGGTTTACTCGCTTTTTGAGAAGTCATGAAAAACGCTCTTCCTAAAACCAACGACTTTGTTTTGTCCGTATCCGCCTTTGGTGTCACCGTCCCAACTGGACTTGACTTTGGTGCACGACAAAATCGGGCTAAATGACCATCTCTTCTTGCAATTTCCACTTCTATTATCTTTGCCTAGATTACCACCGAAGTGGTTACCATTCTTGGCATGATAATTTCCCCCACGATGGTTATCATTGTTCTGATAGCCGTTGCCACCAGTATGATTATTATTGTGTTGTTGGTCATTACCTTTTGCTTGAGTTGAATCAACACTCTCATGTGCTTCATTGCTTATCTCAGCATTTTCAGATGTCATTCTCAAACACTATCACAACACAAGGGTTAATTAACATATCACATATTATCCCTATACTCTGACCGACCAATTAAATACCAAATAAACTTAGGTAGGTCATACTAGCGAAGGAATTCCCTGTCTCTCCCCTCCTAGTTCTTGTCTCACATCTTAGCCAGGGATCATATCTCTAAGCTTTCATACCAACTGTGACGCCCCCAAAATTAGGTATACATCACCCATCTTGAGTCGCCACTTACATGGTACATAAATACAAATACAACTTAATTATACAAATGTCGTGTAACATATGACAATACATAAACTGAGAGTTCTTATAGGAATATTGTCATCTAGACAATATCCATACTCAAGGAGTCCTCATTACATTTATTGTCACACTATTTAACAGAATAGTGAGGACTACTAATGCTATCTTCTGGACCATCACTCCTTTCCCTGACTCGTCCCAGCTATATTCTCATTTCCTGAAGAGAACATTGAAAGAAAGGGTGAGCTCAACTAGCCCAGTAAGAAATATTATGACTAAGATAATGCAGAATAAATTATCCTTAGCCTTCAACAGTATAACAATTGATAGAATATAATAGACAACAAGTTTTAGATCAAAAACTGCAGCGGAAATAAGCAATCCATTAAAAGAGTCAAGTAGAGAATAAAATATATTATCTGCTATGATTTAAAAGTCCATCATTTATATTTCATTCCTGTAATACTCATCAACAGTTCTTTGTTATACTTAAGATAAATAAAACTTTCAACAGTTCTTTGTTATAGTTAAGAAAAATTCATCTTTATTCATAAAAGTTGGGGTCTTACAACCTCTCCTTCTTATAATTTTTGCCCTCGAAATTAGGGTACATACCTGGTATGACGAATAGGTGAGGATACCTTGATTTTATTTCAGATTCTAACTCACAGGTCATTTCCTCAACATCGTGGTTTTTCCACAAAACTTTGACTTGAGGAATAACCTTGGAGCGTAAAATATGTTCCTTCTTATCTAAGATTTTAACAGGTAACTCTTCATACGTTAAATCTTCCGCTATCTCGTCTAGCCCTCTTGTATTAATTGTTAAATGTTTAGCAATGAGGGCATTGCTCACCTTAAGTTTGGGGGTGTTAAGGTTATTATCTGTTTATTTCTGTCAAATGTCATGTTAAGTTTAAAATTTATCACTTTGCTTTAGTTTATTTTTAGTATTGTGTTGCAGTCGTTTTGAACTGCGGGACTATATGTTTTGGATGTTTATTATTATGGATGCCTTGAACTATTTTTGGTTATTATTTATTAATGCTTTGATTTTTATCAGCATGGTTTGTGGTTTATAGCCATCTTTTTGGGGCTTATACAGATTTTTTATGCTTATGCCATGTGAATGACCTTATTACCCTATTTTGAGCTGTTATTAGGCAAGGGTATTATATTTATCATTATTTTTTGATTGTGGCCAATGACAAGCGCCAAGTAATAATGTCTATCTCGTAGAGTCGTGTCAAGCATGTATGAGCTAGGGGTTTGTTCATTCGATAAGTTTAGACTGTTATTGATCCGTCCCTCTTAGCAAGCACTGACCTACTGTGTTAGCTAGTTATTTTTTTCGAATTTAGTTTGTGTGGTTATTGTTTTGAGAGTCTGTTCACTCTTATAAACTTTCATTTTTACAAGGTAATAAAAGACACAGTCGCTTTTACAGTTTTGGATCTTGTATTCTGACATGTTAGAATATATATATATATATATATATATATATAATAGTAACAAGAGAATAAAAAGAAACGAAGATTTTATTTCGAAAGTCTTGCGGTGGGTCGAGATGGAGTGTAAAATGCACTCGCCCATAAACGCAGGATCGATATTGAGATGGAGCATAAAATGTACTCACCAAATAATTTTCAGATTTCGTAAAATCTCATTTGGCTTATGTTGATTACGTGGCCTTTGCTGCTCGAGTTATTAGATTCTGAGGGGTGTTCTACACCTAGTGCCCTAAAGTTGTCTGGCTTGAGAGTCATTGATCAAAAGCTCATTAAAGGGTGGTTCTAAATAGCCTAAGGTAATTAAATACCGTCCGAGTCAGATTTTATCATCTTCATGCCAGAACCTTTTGATCCTTTCCTGCACTTGTGTCTTATTCTTAATGCTTGTTTAATGTTTAAGTTATAGAGTGTGCATATTAGTATTAACAATCGACTGTGCGAACTTTTTTGAGCTATGATTAGTCAGGACGGTTGGTCTCCACACATATATATAGAATGGATCGAATACAGTCTTATGCTTGAAATTGAATGAACCCTTATTCATACCTATGTTTGCCTGTTCTCTGGGAGTAGCTATGATCGAGCTTAGAAGCCATGATATTAGTTTACTATTTTATTTTTTGTTCGCGTGTGTTTTACTAGTGTTGTGTTAGATAGTTTGCTCGAGGACAAGCAAAGACTTAAGTTTGGGGGTATTTGATGAGTGGGATTTATACATGCGAATTAGATACTTTATGACTTAAATAGTTGCCTGAATTTGTAGATTTTATATGGTTTTATATTATTATAGTGTTATTGTGCTTAATCGACGTATTGCAGAGCTTTACAGGTGTTTTCTAGCATTTAGGGGCAAAACGATCATGTTCCATACACTGGCTCCGCAGCACCAATGCCCAGTGTTAGTCTCATGTGTGGCCACGCCCCGGTCCTTGCCGACGTCACCCTCACGCCATGATTACCACTACGCCCTCTTGGACTGCACACACTGCGACCTCCTGGCCTCTTTGATTAATGACATGGCAATCGCAGTCATTACTATAGGTTTATTATCCGTACATGCTACCTTAGGTGCCCAGGCAGAGAAGGCCTTGGTTTGACCTAGCTTGAAGGAGGAAGGCATATATAACACACTAAAGCCTCTGCATCTAAAGGGGGACATCATATATTATATTTTCACATAGGTTAGCTTAGATTAGTTTTCTTATGTAATTTGTCTTCCTATCTCTTAGTTGATGTCTGTAAATATAGATTAGATAGATTAGGGAGAAGTCTGGCATTTCTTTGGAGCGATAAGAGCAGTGAACTACACGGAGTGGAAAGCTTGATTTGAGCGGTATGCTTGGAGATTGAAGGGCTTTGACAGAGTTTCCTCTTATCCATTTATTTCCTCTAATTTTGTAATGCATTAATGTTGTCTTTATTGCTACTTGTATTTTGTTCAATAGCTATGAACTGAATATTTACTCTAAGGTTATAATGGAACCATTTGTTATTTAAATTAACTGTCTTATTTCTTTGGTTGGCACCATATGATTTGGTTTAATATATTTGTGCTTAATGATTCTCGCTAGACATTAGTGATGATTCTGGTAATCTACATGATATCGACAGAAGGATTGTAGATTTACACCTAATTATATTGGCATGTGATTGTGGGTTTTGACTGCATAAGTTATGCGTAGAATAGACATATATCTGTGCGCCACGTGCGACCTATTTGAGAACTTATGCTTAAATCCTTGTTATGATCAATTCACATAGACATATGTCGAATTGTATCTAGCTTGGACGTTCTCTTCTGTTTTATTCCCTTTTCGGGTGGATCTGGAAAGGATATGTTTATACATACCTCGACAGAGGTGTGTGAGCACCTGTGTGTTCTTGGTCGACAAATTTTCGTGACCATTAAGACTAAAGAGAGAAGGGTAGGAAGTTTGATGTAGCATAGCACGCCAGGTGTTCGACAAAATGCCTGTGTGGGGTGAAGTTGCAACCTTAGCTTGTAATTCCTTCGATTACCATTCGTTATCCATTTATTTGCTTTGATAATTAGTTATGCTTAGATTAATCACACTTCTATCTGTTTGCTATTCGAATAAGACTTAAGCGATACAAAGTCGGTATTTGGTAAATATTAGTGATAGTTCCTCGTGGGTACGACACTTTCCTTATCACTGTATTACTTGTTAGACCGCATATACTTGCGCATGTTTAGTGATCGGTTTTCCGACCAACAAACTTCCATTAAAGTCAAGGACACAGAGTCTTAATAGATCTTCAAGAGTTTGAATAGTCCTCTCCGACTACCTGTCCGTTTGAAGATGATATGCCGAACTAAATCGTAAATCCGTGCTCATAGATTTTTGCAAACTAACCCAAAATCTTGAAGTGAATCTTGGGTCTCGATCAGAAACTATGGATACTGGCATACCATGCTATCTTACAATCTCGTTTATGTACATACGAGCAAGACGTTCAAGTGTATAAGTTTCTCGTATTGGTAAGAAATAAGTAGACTCGGTCAATCTATCAACAATGACCCAAATCGCATCTATACTTTGAGAAACCTTGGGAAGACCAGTAACAAAATCCACGGTAATGTGCTCCCACTTCTATTATGGAATTTCAAGTGGTTGCAATAGACCTTTTGGCACTTGATGCTCCGCCTTGACTCATTGACAAGTTAGACACCTTGAGATAAACCTCGCTATCTCTCTCTTCATATTGCTCCACCAAAATGTATGTCGAAGATCACGATACATTTTGGTACTCCTAAGATGGATTGTAAACGGTGTTTTATGCGCCTCCATCATGATTTTATACTTTAAGTCAGAATCATTAGGAACACAAAGTCTGGAGTTGACTCGAAGTATTCCTTCTTCATCGATTCTTGCTTCCGGCATAGCACCTTCTTGTACTTTCTTCCTCATATGCATCAGCTCCAGGTCCGTAAGTTGAGCAGCTTTAACTTTATCGATAAAAGTCGGTTCTACTCGTATATTCTCCATCATCACATGGGTCCCTAAAGTCTTTAACTTTATATCCATCCTTTGTAAGTCATACAAAATGGTCCTTTACATTGATAATATCGCACTCGAACCCGTATATGATCTTCTACTCAATGCGTCAGCTACTACGTTCACTTTTCCAGGATGGTATTGAATGGTATGATCGTAATCTTTCAACAGCTCAAACCAACGTCGTTTTCGCATGTTGATCTCCTTTTGAGTGAAGAAATATTTGAGGCTTTTATGATCCATATAGATCTCCACCTTCTTTTCATACAGGTAATGTCTCCAGATCTTTAATGTGAAAATGACTGCTGCCAACTCTAGATCACGAGTAAGATAATTCCTATCATATTCTTTGAGTTGTCGTGAGGTGGCTATGACTTTCCCATGTTGCATGAGAACACATCTTAACCCTTTGCCTGAAACATCACTGTAGATGACAAATCCCTTCGAGCCAGATGGTATTGTCAGAACAGTCTTTGAAATGAGTCTTCTCTTAAGTTCTTGAAAACTCTTCTCACATTCCTCGCCCAACCGAATTTTGTATCTTTTTTTGAGTCACCGAGTTAATGGAGTAGCGATTCGAGAAAACCTTCTACGAATCTTCGATAATAACCAAATTAAGTTTGAGAAAGCTACGTGACTTGATCATCGACTTAGGTTGCTCCCAGCTTTGAATTGCTTCAATCTTTGCCGGGTTAATAGATATTTAATGATTTGATATCACGTGCCCAAGGAATGCAACTTCCTCAAGCCAGAACTCGCATTTCTTCAACTTGGCATAAAGCTTGTTTTCACGAAGCTTTTGGAGTATCAGCCTCAAGTGTTGCTCATGATCTTCACAACTTTTGGAATATATGAGAATGTCATCAATAAAGACAACCACAAAATGATCTAAATATTCCTTGAATACTCGGTTCATCAAATCCATGAAGGCAGTAGGAGCATTAGTCAATCCAAAAGACATGACTAGGAATTCGTAATGCCTGTATCGAGTTCTGAAAGCCGTCTTTGGAATGCCATTGGTTTTAATCTTTAACTGATGATATCCAGAACGAAGATCAATCTTTTAAAAGAATTTATTAACAATTTCACGTTCTGGGGGTAGGCCAGAAAGTTCTTCAGGGAATACGTCAGGAAATTTATTAACAATAGAAATATCATTCAAATCGATATTTTTTTTAAATAAATCAAATATGGGCTAAGAAAGCTTGACATCCATTTTTTAATAAATGAATAGCTTTATGGCTTGATATGAAAGTGATTGACTTTAGTGGTTTGGTTGCTTGAATTCGCATAATAGGTTGGTTAGGATTATAAAAGCTAACAACCTTACAAAAATAATCAATTTTTTGCATGATGAGTAGTTAACCAATCAATCCATAAAATCACATCAAATGCAAGTATTTTTAAGGAAATAAGATCGACAGGTAATGTGAGGGTACCGATTTGAACCAAGCAAGACTTATAAACAGTAGATGTAATAAAGGTTTCTCCCAACGGAGTTTCAACAGATAAGTCAAAGTCTAATTTCTCCGAAGTCAAATTTAAACGTTGAGCACAAGTAGGAGAAATAAAAGAATGGGTATAACCGGTATCAAATAAGGTATAGACTTCAATAGAGTTTATGATTAACTTACCCGTGATGACCTCGTTCGGGTTCCTTGCTTTCTAGGAGGTCACGACAAACGCTCTCCCTTGAACTACCTGTTTTGACTTTTCTGGGACGACCTTTGGTGCCTCCATCCCAGCTGAACTTGGCTTCCCTGCACGAAAAAATTGAGCTAGGTGACCTTCTCTTCCACAATTTTAATACGTTTTGGATTGTTGCACACAGTTTGGACTGATGTGTCCCTCCCCTCCGCATTTGAAGCATACGATCGGTGGCCGTTCTCCTTCTTTAACAACGGGTGCTGGTGCTGACATCTTTCCATCATTATTGAATCTCCTCTTCTTGAAATGTCCATTTTTACTGTCTTGGCCATGGTTACTACCGAAGTAGTTACCATTTCTGGCATGTTGATTCCCTCCACATTTGTTCTCACCGCTTCGATGACTGCTACCACTGTTATTATCATTTTGTCGCTGCTCTCTGTCGGTTGGGTTGACTCATTAACGCGCTCCAATAACTGAGCCCTATTCACAACATCTGAATACAAACAAAGTTTGTTAAAAATGAGGTATTGATGTATCTCGGGTTTGAAACCTCTTAGAAACATCCACGTCATTCTCTCCTCATTATCAACCAAGTGGGACGCAAACTGGGACAACTCGACAAACTTAGCTTCGTACTGCGCCATAACTATAACATTATAACAAATTCAAAACTTAATATTCAAAAATGATATTTATAGAAAAATTAATCTTTGTTCATAAAAGTTGGGGTCTTACACCATCACATTACCTGTTGATCTTATTTCTTTAAAGATACTTGCATTTGATGTGATTTTAGGGATTGATTAGTTAACCACTCATCATGCTAAAATTGATTGTTTCGTAAGGTTGTTAGTTTTTGTATTACTAACCAACTTGTGATGCGAATTAAAGCAACAAAACCACTAAAGTCAATCACTGTTGTAGACACTCAAAATTTTCTGCACTCCTATTACTAACATTGCAGGAGGGTAGATTCGTCTTTTGGAGATAACCCTGAAAGAAAGCTTACAATAGTTTCGGATACTACCGGAAGTTTCGCTCCAACCCGGAACACAAACCGGGAGCATTGGTTCCAAACCCGGAACACACACTGGGAACGTCATTTCCAATCTCGGAGATAACCTCGAGATATGCAGATCAAAAGACCGGCAACAACACCGGAGAGGACAGTCCTATCTCTGCGATAACACCGCGACGTTCAGTTCCAGTCCCAGAGACAACACTGGGTATAGCAATCCGATCCTTGGTGATAACCCCAAGGAATGCCATCGCAGTTCCAGCGATAACTCCGAAATTGCTTGTTTCAACCACATGCAATCAGCTTTAATCACAGATGACATGAGGTACACAAACAAGCAGTCCAATCTCAGCTGTAACCCTGAGCAACATCTGCTTTCCGCTTAAACCGGCGATAACCCCGGTGAGGAGTCACCAACATCATCTCACAACGTCAACAAGATGATATTGCAGCATACCAATAAATAGTCCAATCTCAGCTGTAACCCTGAACAACGTCTACTTTCAGCTCAACCTGGCGATAACCCTGGCATAGAGTCAAACATCATCTTGTTCGTCCAACAAATGGCACGTCGTCTCAATATTTCAGACGTACATACATACAACAATGTCCCGAATAACCGAGGAATGACAATCCCGAGTGACTATTACGTGTGGCAGTACTTTGGATATAATTTGAAGCTTGAAGACCATGGGCATGGACCCCTCTTCTTGATTTCGTACAACCTCTAATCCATGTCATTATGTAACTCTCGACACCAGCGGTCCGAAGAAGTATAGATACGCTTCGTTTGGATGCTAGGATTGAAGTTCTGCAAGTTTGATTGGACATTACAGTACGCAAGTGCACGTACTACGAGACGACGAGACCCGTCAGGCCTCTGCATACACATCTTTTGAGAGTTTCCTCTTCTTTAAACACTAGTGAGCTTATATATAGATACTTTTTATCCGGCAAAAGCTGAGTGTTCATACATTTGAAGTCAAAGAAGTCTACTTTGGCAGTCCACTGTAAGCTTTCTTGTATTCTAGAAAGCTTCTTTCTTCTATTATTACACACTGTTGCACACATTGAGAGTCGTGTGAGTGTGTTTGCCCGGACTTATGTCCGTGGTTTTCATTTCTGTCTGTATATATATACAAATATATATATATATATATATATATATTTGTTATATATGGACTAACATTATCGAGTTATGCCTCGATTGAGCCTAGACTTCGGTCTGGAGCGCTTATTTGCTTTTGTATATATATATATACTTATATATATGAACTGTGGTCAGACTCTGTCTGATGAGCCTGGATTTTACATCCGGAGCGTTTAATTTCTTATATATATATATATATATATATATAACTGTTGTTAGACATATCTGATGAGCCTGGATTTTACATCCCGTGCATTTACTCGCTTATATATATAAATATAATTGTTGTCGGACATATCCGATAAGCTTGGATTCACATCCGGTGCGTTTACCGCTTTTATATATATATATATGTACATATATATATATATATATATATTTACATTTCTATCAGGTCTGGAGTTCACTTCGTGGCCTTTTACAGCTTTTTTAACATTTCGTCCCGCCTGGAGTTCACTTCGTGGCGGTGATCGTTTTTAAAGCTTTATTTACATTCCGTCCCGCCTGGAGTTCACTTCATGGCGGTGATCGCATTTACAACTTTATTTACTTTTCTGACCCCCCATGGAGAATAATTCGTGGTGGCATATCATGTTCATATATATATTGTGAAACCCCAGATTTTATGAATAAAGATTTAATTTTCTCGAAATACTTTTTTTATATTATGGTGTGGATTTGATATAATGTTATAGTTGTGGGTAGTATTTATAAATTTTGCAAAGTATACAAGTTGTTATATAATATTCGATTGGTCGGGGAATATTCGTTTTAGCAGGGGAATATTCGCATGCGACGATACAATCATCGTGGATCCTGAATAGAATTATTGTTTGATTGAGAAAACGACAAAATTATTTTATTGAAAATAACGGCGGAAGTTTTACCGCTAATCTTCTTTGAACTACTTTCGTAGTAGTAAAGCGATGTCTGGCTGTGGTTGCATAGTAGCAGCACACTGTATTAATTATTAATGCTTACGTGAGAAAACACTCGCTTTTGTTTAATTATTGCTACATGAGTTGTTGCATAGTATCTCACGTTATTTGATTCAATTATTGTTGATTTATAAGTTTTGTTTTATTAGTATTATTAACGTAATAAAATGTAAAAGCTTTTTATATAAAATGTAATACTTTTATAAAGTTATTCGCTTTATTAGGATAATAGTAAAATCTTTTTATATAAAATGTAATACTTTTATAAACTTATTAGTTTTATTAGACAATAATTAGATTATATTATATTTTATTATGCATAGTATTTGCATAAGGCTCGCATAGTGTTTTGTATAGTAAAATCTTTTATAAAGTTATTCGTTTTTATTAGATTATAAATAGAATATATTATATTTTATTTAAAAGATTTTGCTTTAAATATGGACCGTCGATTAAAGTAAATCAATCTGGACCGCTCATGAGTTAGTTACTTATGCATCCATTTTTCTATAAATAAAGCTCATTCCTTCATTATTTTTTACTTAATTCAATCGAAACTCTGAGAGAGAAAACTATAGAGAGAAAGAAGAAAAGTATTCTGCGCTACTTCCCTACTCTTATAACCAGCTTTTTTACTAGTAAGGGATATTATTTGTTGTAATTCGTAGTAAGGGGTATTATTCTTTCTTATTCATGAAGAGAACTTCTGTTATTCCATTCTTTATTATTCTGTTGGAATAACCTATATACGCGGCATACCCTATACATAACCTATATAAGCGGCATACCCTGTACTTGGTGAAATCCTTATGTTATTCTATTCTTATTTATTCTGTTGGAATAACATGTATACGTGGACTCCCCTATACTTGGTGAAATCCTTATATTATTCCGTCTTTATATTTTGTCGGAATATCTTGTCGGTATGAATTTCACTTGACCTGGTTCCATTATTTATTATTTTGTATTTATTATTCTGTTGGAATAACCTGTCTATGCGAAGTACCGCATGCATGGTGATTTCTGTTGTTATTCCATTATTTATTATTCTGTTGGAATAACCTGTCTATGCGAAGTACCGCATGCATGGTGATTTCTGTTGTTATTCTATTATTTATTATACTCAGTCGGTTAAAGTTTTTACTTCTATACTCCATGAAATTAGTGGAATATCCTTGATATTTGCACTTCATCCAGTATCGTTTCATGGAAATATTCTTCTGAGCATTCTTGAATTTTACACCACAAAACAGTATCTTGTTGACAATTTGGACATTATTAGTTTCTGGACAAATTAATTCTTGAAGTTGTTTTATTGAATTCTTATATCATTGTCATCATACTCATGTTTATATTATGTTGAAATTCATCTGTGTCCTGTAGTGCATAGATGGAATTGGTATGATTATGACCAGGGATTATTTGGTATAATCATGACCGTAATGTTACAAATGATGTGGTAAAAGTCATCTGTGGCCTGTAGTGCATAGATGGACTTGGTGTGATTATGACCGTGGATTATTCCGGTAATCATAACCGTAATGTTACAAATGGTGTGGAAAAAGTCCTCATTGGCCCATAATGCATTGATGGACAATTTTTGGTATGATCATGGCTATGGATTCTCTTCGGCCATTGGAGCAAAGATGAATTGTTTTATGGCATAATCAGGACCGTTGATGAAATCACGATTATCTTTGGCCCGTAGTGCATGGATAATTTGTGGTCGTGACCCTAAAGAATATCCTCGCCAGAAAAGTGGGGGTGATTCGATGATGTGGATTATTTATTGTCGAGTCCCAAATGATAAAAGTGATGAAAAACCTTTTAAATCTTAAAGGATAGTAGATTTTATTCTCTACTTGACTCTTCTAATGGATTGTTTATTTCGCTGCAGTTGTTGATCTAAAACTTGTTGTCTATTATATTCTATCAGTTGTTATACTGTTGAAGGCTAAGGATAATTTATTCTACATTATCTTAGTCATAATATTTCTTACTGGGCTAGTTGAGCTCACCCTTTCTTTCATTGTTCTCTTCAGGAAATGAGAACGTAGCTGGGACTAGTCGGGGAACAGAGTGATGGTCCTAGATAGTGCATTAGTAGTTCTCACTATTCTGTGAAATAGTATAATAATAAATGTAATGAGGACTCCATTGAGTGTGGATATTGTCTAGATGACAATATTTGTATTAAAACTCACAATATATGTTTTGTCGTATTTTACACGACTGTTGTATAATTAGTTTGTATTTGTATCTTGTACCATGTAAGTGGCGACCCAAGATGGGTGACGTATACCTGATTTTGGGGGTGTCACAGTTGGTATCAAAGCTTAGGGATATGATCCCTGGCTAAGATGTGAGATAAGAACTAGGAGGGGAGAGACGGGGAATTCCTTCGCTAGTATGACCTACCTAAGTTTATTTGTTATTTAATTGGTCGTTCAGAGAATAGGGATAATATGTGATATGTCAATTAACCCTTGTTTTGTGACAGTGTTTGTATTCAGATGTTGTGAATAGGGCTCATTTATTGGAGCGCGATAAGGAGTCAGCACAACCAAAAGGTAACGACCAACAACACGATAATAATCATACCAGTGGCAACGGCTATTGGAACAATGATAACCATCGTGGGGGAAATTATCATGCCAAGAATTGTAACCACGTCGGTGGTAATCATGGCCAAGATAATAGAAGTGGAAATTTTAAGAAGAGAAGGTCATTTAGCTCGATTTTGTCGTGCACCAAACTTAAGTGCAGCTGGGACAGTGGCACCAAAGGCGGATACGGACAAAACAAAGTCGGTGGTTTCAGGAAGAGTGTTTTTCGTGACTTCTCAAAAAGCGAGTAACCCGAACGAAGTTAGCACGAGTTAGTTAATTATAAATTGCGAAGTCTATACCTTATAAGATACCGATTCTACCCATTATTTTATCTCTCTTGCTTGCGTTCAACGTTTAAATTTGACTCCGGAGAAGTTAGACTTTGACTTATTGGTTGAAACTTCGTTAGTAGGAGCCTTCGTTACCTCCACTGTTTATAGATCTTGTTTGATTCAAATAAACACTTTCACGTTACCTGTCGATCTTATCTCTTTGAAAATACTTGCCTTTGATGTGATTTTAGAAATTGATTGGTTAACTACTCATCATGCTTTTCATAAGGTTGTTAGCTTTCATATTCCTAACCAACCTGTTATGCGAATTCAAGCAACCAAACCACTAAAAACAATCATTATCATATCAAGCCATAAGTAAAGAACCCCGATCCTTTCATTGTTGACTTCCTTGTGTGGAATGCACCGAAGCCAGACTTTCTGTAGGTGACGTCGTGAATGACGATGACAAGTTGATAGGTATCAATGTGACGTACTGTCCAAGTCTTGGATGAGGGTCACAGTTTTGAATGATATTTCTTTCGTTAGTAAATTTCTTGACATATTCCTGAAGACTTCCTAGCCTACCCCTAGAGCGTGAAATTGAATTTTGTATTGACCCCAGTACAAAACCCATTTCTTAAATCCTCAAATATTTCTTTACTTAAAATGGACGTATAATGCGCCAAAGACGTTGACTCGAGCTGTTGAAGATTACGATAGTACCATTCAATATCATCGTGGAAGAGCGAACGTGGTAGCTGACGTGTTGAGTAGAAGATCATATGCGTTTACGAGTGCGATGTTGTTAACCCAAAGACTCATTTCGTATAACTTACAAATGATGAAGATAGAGTTAAAGACTCGAGGGACCCACATGAAGATAACGAATATACGAGTAGAATCGACTTTAATCAATAAAGTTAAAGCCGTGCAAGCTACAGACCCGGAGCTGATGAATACTAAGAAGAAGGTTCATGAGGGCGTTATTTTAAAAGCAATAGTTGCTGAAGAGAGGAAATCTCAACCCTCGATTTAATTGGCCCATTTGAAATCCTCGATCAAATAGGAACTGTGGCTTATAGACTTGTTTTACTGCCAAAAATGTCGCGTGTTTATAACGTTTGTAACGTATCGATGTTACATAAATATGTGGACGACCCGAACCACATTATTGATTTAGAACCGGACGAGATAGCGGATAATTTAACGTTTGAAGAGATACGTGTTAAAATCTTGGATAAGAAGAATCGTATTCAACACTCAAAGTTTATACCTCAAGAGTTAGAATCTGAAATGAAGTCAAGGTATCCTCACCTGTTTGGCATACCAGGAACGTACGTAAATTTCAAGGGCGAAATTCTATAAAGAGGGGAGATTGTGAAACCCCATATTTTATGAATAAAGATTTAATTTTCTCGAAATACTTTTTTTATATTATGGTGTGGATTTGATATAATGTTATAGTTGTGGGTAGTATTTATAAATTTTGCAAAGTATGCAAGTTGTTATATAATATTCGATTGGTCGGGGAATATTCGTTTTAGCAGGGAATATTCGTACGACGGTACAATCATTGGTGGATCCCAGAACAGAATTATTGTCGGATTGAGAAAACGACAAAAATATTTTATTGAAAATAACGGCGAAAGTTTTACCGTTAATACTGCTGAACTACTCGGTAGTAAAAGTACAGTAATACGCGTGGTTGCATAGTAGCACACGATATTAATTATTAATGCTTACGTGAGAAAACACTCAGTTTTGTTTAATTATTGCTACAGTAGTTGTTGCATAGTATCTCACGTTATTTAATTCAATTATTGTTGATTTATAAGTTTTGTTTTATTAGTATCATTAACGTAATAAAACAGAAAAGCTTTTATATAAAATGTAATACTTTTATAAAGTTATTCATTTTAGTAGGCTAATAGTAAAATCTTTTATATAAAAAGTAATACTTTTATAAAGTTATTCATTTTATTAGACAAAAATTAGATTATATTATATTTTATTATGCATAGTGTTTGCATTGTAAAATCTTTTATAAAGTTATTCGTTTTATTAGATTATAAATAGAATATATTATATTTTATTTAAAAGATTTTGCTTTAAATATGGACCGTCAGATTAAAGTAAATCAATCTGAACTGCTCATGAGTTAGTTACTTATCAAATCCATTTTTCTATAAATAGAAGCTCATTCCTTCATTATTTCTTACGAATTCAATTGAAACTCTGAGAGAGAAAAACTATAGAGAGAAAGAAGAAAAAGTATTCTCGCTACTTCCCTACTCTTATAACCAGTTTTCTTTTACGGTAAGGGATATTATTTGTTGTACTGTAAGGGGTGTTATTCTTTCTTATTCATGAAGAGAACTTCGGTTATTCCATTCTTTATTATTCTGTTGGAATAACCTGTATACGCGGCATACCCTATACATAACCTGTATAAGCGGCATACCCTGTACTTGGTGAAATCCTTATGTTATTCCATTCTTATTTATTCTGTTGGAATAACCTGTATACGTGGACTCCCCTATACTTGGTGAAATCCTTATATTATTCCGTCTTTATATTCTGTCGGAATATCCTGTCGGTGTGAATTTCACCTGACCTGGTTCCATTATTTATTATTTCGTATTTATTATTCTGTTGGAATAACCTGTCTATGCGAAGTATCGCATGCATGGTGATTTCTGTTGTTATTCTATTATTTATTATTATGTTGGAATAACCTGTATATGCGAAGTACCGCATGCATGGTGATTTCTGTTGTTATTCCATTCTTTATTATACTTAGTTGGTTAAAGTTTTTACTTCTATACTCCATGAAATTAGTGGAATATCCTTGATATTTGTGCTTCATCCAGTATTGTTTCATGGAAATATTCTTCTGAGCATTCTTGAATTTTACACCACAAAACAGTATCTTGTTGACAATTTGGACATTATTAGTTCCTGGACAAATTAATTCTTGAAGTTGTTTTATTGAATTCTTATATCATTGTCATCATACTCATGTTTATATTATGTTGAAATTCATCTGTGTCCTGTAGTGCATAGATGGAATTGGTATAATTATGACCAGGGATTATTCGGTATAATCATGACCGTAATGTTACAAATGATGTGGTAAAAGTCATCTGTGGCCTGTAGTGCATAGATAGATAATTTTTGGTATGATCAGGGCTATGGATTCTCTTCAGCCATTAGAGCAAAGATGAATTGTTTTATGGCATGATCAGGACCGTTGATGAAAACACGATTATCTTTGGCCCGTAGTGCATGGATAACTTGTGGTCGTGACCCTAAAGAATATCGTTGGCCGTAGTACAGGGGTGATTCGATGATGTGGATTATTTATTAAGCTGAGTCCCAGCGATAAAAGTGATGAAAAACCTTTTAAATCTTAAAAGATAGTAGATTTTATTCTCTACTTGACTCTTCTAATGGATTGTTTATCCTGCTGCAGTTGTTGATCTAAAACTTGTTGTCTATTATATTCTATCAGTTGTTATACTGTTGAAGGCTAAGGATAATTTATTCGCATTATCTTAGTCATAATATTTCTTCTTCGGGCTAGTTGAGCTCACCCTTTCTTTCATTGTTCTCTTGAGAAATGAGAACGTAGCTTGGGACTAGTCGGGAACAGAGTGATGGTCCTAGATGGTGCATTAGTAGTCCTCACTATTCTGTGAAATAGTGTAATAATAAATGTAATGAGGACTCCATTGAGTGTGGATATTGTCTAGATGACAGTATTTGTATTAAAACTCACAGCTTATGTTTTGTCGTATTTTACACGACTGTTGTGTAATTAGTTTGTATTTGTATCTTGTACCATGTATTTGGCGACTCAAGATGGGTGATGTATACCTAATTTTGGGGGCGTCACATATATATTTACCGCTTTTACATATATATATTTGCTTGCTGTTTGATTCCCCATGGAGAATAATTCGTGGTGGCTATCATGTCAGTATATATATATTTACAGCTTATATATATATATAACTTCTTACTGCTTTCCCTATCAATTGCAGTATCTTGTGAGCCTAGGAATCATGTGATCTTACAGATTCAGAATGATGAATCTAGATTCGGTTCCCGTGATGGACATTTTTCAGCTGTAAGCATCTTGTACATTATTTTACAGTGTTTGAGTTTCCTTGGATGGTCATATGCCTGCGTGAGGAATTCAAAGATCTTGTATATATTTTTTCACAGATGCTTCGCATCTCGAAAATAAAAACAAACAAGCCGAACATTTAATAATAAAATGGAAGTATCAAAGGCCTCAATTACTATTGAGCACAGGGTTTGAAAAACCTCTTTTTATAAAACATCATTGCTATATCTTGTTTAAAACTGAATTTTTCTATAAATTCAAACCCTATGTATATAGGTGCGAACGAGGCATAGCAGTACTTCCAAATAATTGCACATTGATCCACACACACACACACACATTCATATAACAGTTTCTTTGAAGAGTGGCGGTCACCGTGGCAACACGGATGTTGGGGGGTGCCTAACACATTCCCTCCGCATAAGCAAGCCCCCGAACCCTTAATGAATCTCGGTTTCACAGACCCGTTTAGCAGTGTCAATTCACTGGGTCAATGTACAAACCATTTCAGTTGTGTTGGTGCAACCAGTTAAATACACCAACTGGCGACTCTTAAAGTCAAATCATCGACATTATACATGTCGGACCTTTTTCACTTGTTTTTTCAAACAAATCTCACCTTAACATGAGAACACCAAAGAACAAGTAACGAAAAGGGACATTTAAAAATCCCGACGTCGACAGGTGGCGACTCCGCTGGGGACTCCAGTAAGAGGGCTTAAGCCGCTATTACAAGCTTTTCAAAATTGTTATATGCTTGTGTGTGATTGTTGCATTTACATCTCTGATACATGTGTACAAATGCATCTTACTTACTGCACTGCTAAATATCTATCTATGATATTAGTGCTTCGCACATGTCATCATTTTGCATAAACGGTGAGAGACGTTGTATGTGAATGTATGTTGTGTGGTCCCTCCGTTAGGAGGCTATCCTGTCGGTGTTTGATTACTGGACCCAAGGGAAGAATTGTTCCCCGGGGCTCAGGAAAGGCACCACCCAGATTTGCTCCAGTTGAAAAACCTGATTAACTTCCCGTTGAGTAGATTGCGATGATCTGGGAACCTTCATTGCCAAAAACCCGAGAGAGAAACCCTAGGATAGGTCAACCTTTGATAAACCAAACGTGGAGGAAAGTCTCTTCATGCTTTCTATTTTCAAATTACCAGTAAAAGCATTTACTTGTAATTTTATTCCAGGTTCATCCATATGTAATGGAAAATATGAAGAATACATGTGCATAACATGTTATCAATTAAGTAAACCGGTTTTGCAGGACAAATTCCTAACACGGATATGTTATGATAACATTTACATCTTCCTAAGACTAAACTACATAAGTCTTTTTATAGGAAAGCAATTGGGCCGGTTACCCGTTCCAAGTCTAAAAAGGCATCCAGCCTAAAACCAATCATGTCTTCCTCTGAACAGTCTAATCCTGTCTCCCGAGAAGAATTCGACGGATTGAGCAAATAGATCACAGACTTGGGTGTCCTGTTAAGAGAGTTACACCAGTCTACTCATGGTACAAAAATGCCCACACATACAGAATCCTCTGCACAAGGGGGAGTTCAAGATCTGGAAAAAACAATTCCAGAGCGTCAGCCGGATACCACCATCAAAGACCCTGAAAACACCCATCTCAAAGCAGATCTAGACACCGGTGATATCAGGAAGAAGGTCCTTTGTACTCTTAAAGGAATTGGAACACATGGCAGTGTTTCATATACAGACCTTTGTATATTTCTTGGCGTGCAGTATCCAGAAAAATTCAAAACTCCTGATTTTGAGAAATATGACGGATTAGGGGATCTTTACACACATTTAAAGGTGTTCATTGGAGAGCTCGGATCTTATGCTGAGGATGAAAAGCTCAGAATGCAGCTGTTTCAGAAAAGCCTGACTGGAGAAGCCCGTTCATGGTATACCAGATTAGATAACTCTAAGATCCATAGCTGGGAAGAGCTGACTCATGCCTTCCTCACTCAGTACAGTTTTCAGTCTTAAATGGCTCCTGACCGGTACCATATTACCAAGGTCAAGAAACAGTCTGATGAGTCATTCAGAGAGTATGCTCAAAGGTGGAGGTGCCTTGCTGCTCAAGTTATTCCTTCCATGACAGAATCAGAGATGGTCATGACCTTCATAGATGTACAGGAAGCCCCTTTCTATGAAAGAGTCCTAGCTGGCATTGGCAAGCCATTTTCTGAGATGATTAAACACGGCGAGATGGCTGAAATGGGATTGAAGTCTGGTAAAATTCAAGACCTAGTCGCTCTTAAAGCTGTTGCTGAGCACATCCAGTCCGGATCTTATGGAAACAACCCCCGGAGGGTCCATAAGAAGAAAGAAGAGGATGTTTCCTTGGTACTACAAGGACAGAAAGGCAATCCAAACATGCCTATGCAGAGGAAAAACTACTCCTCTTTTCCAGCACAACCTTCAAATCCTCCATTGCCCAAAAGTGGAGAAGTAAAGCGATTTCGAACGTTCACACCCTTAAGGGATTTGCTTAAAAACATTCTGGCTCTTCTGACCACTCAGAAGAAAATTACACATCTTCTTCCGCCAGCCAACCCTACTGGTAGGGGTTTCAATGCTAATCGGAAATGTGCATATCATGCTGGGGCACCCAGACATGATACTCAAGATTGTTGGGCCTTGAAGCACAAGATCCAAGATTTGATCGACAATGGTGAGATCGTGGTCACCAAACCAGATCAACCCCACGTACAAGATAATCCTCTCCCTCAACACAAAGAGGAAGAAGTCCACATGATCAGTTGGAGCACTGGACATGGTTCCAATTCCACTGGTGAATCATCCTAACCCATCAAAGACGGTGTTGACAAATGGGATTGTGCAAAGTTCCAATTCACCATGGAACGAAAGATGAAGGCTCTTCACAAATTAGTCGAGCAATTTACAGAGCTGATGACCCACCAACATCAAACCACATGTCAATTAATTTGGCAGGAGCATGCCTATCTCCTTCCATTTGTTATGAATGCTCCTTCAACACCTTCAGAAAGCGAGGCTATGGAGGATAAGGTTGCGAAGCGAGCAAGTGCTAAAGCCCGTTGGGATTTTGCTAATAGAAGGGAATTCACCTATCTGGGCCAATCTATGGAGGAAATACTTCAAATGTTGATCAACGAAGGAAGGATCACATTCCTTCTCCCTCCAATCAATCCCCGCTCAGGGTGGTTCAATCCTGATGAAATGTGTCAATATCATTCACATTCTCGCGGTCACAGCACAGAAGAATGCTGGGCACTCCGCCATCGTATTCAAAATCTTATTGATAGCGGTGTTCTGCAAGTGGCAGATGATTACACTATGCAACTTAAGGGTGGGAATGCATCTCCTACTCAATGGAAGGGATCAGTAGCAGTCATATCCGAGGAGGGTGATGAAACTGTTAAAACATTTCCCATACAACTAATTCAACTCAAAGGAGTTTACAATCCTTTGGAAGTGGCCGCACCAGAGCCAATTCTTTTGCCTTGCAGAATACAACATCCTGTTGTCAGCTTACATAAAGTGGCATGGAATTATGGAGAAGCTGAAGCATCTACATCTCATATTGCTGCTGCAGTGGCGAAAGAGAATCCATTATACCTTCCTCAACGGGTTATCAAGCCTATCTGCAAAGCAAAGGGGAAATTGTCTATGGAGAAGATTGAAAAATTCCTCCATACTATGGGCCACAATGAAGCCAAAGTGGTTTTAAGCTTGCGTGAAGCTCCACACCAGATATCATTAATTCTGGACTTGGTTTTCTCTTTCGAAGATCTTCAGAAGGTCTTGCTAAAGGTTTTGGAAGAAGCCTACTTGCCAAAATCAATGGATGTGGAAAAATTTCAACATTTGGTTGATCACATTTTCAACAATAATGTGATATCCTTCACTGATGATGACATACCTCCCGAAGGGACTGGTCACTGCAAACCACTATACATTGCTGTATTATCTTCTGGGTATATGCTCGCAGGAGTATTGATAGATGGAGGTTCATCTCTAAATATCTGTCCTTATGCCACCTTGGTGAAGATGAACATCAATCCCAATCGAATCCAAAGTAGTCATACGATCATCAGAGCTTTTGATGGATCTCAGCGAAATTCTGTTGGAAAGATTGAGTTGCCAATTGAGATTGGTCCCCACACATTCACCATATCCTTCCACGTCCTCAAGATTGAGTCAGGATACAACCTGTTATTAGGGAGACCATGGATACACATGGCTGGAGCTGTTCCCTCCACCTTACATCAATAACTCAAATACATTATCAACAACAGTCTAGTTACTGTCAATACTGAGCCGGAAGATTCTAAACCAGGAGCTCTACCAATTATCAGCTTCAATTCAGAGGTTGAGCCTGCTAGTTTTCACACTCTGGAAGTGAGTAATACTCAATACCATTCTATTGGAACACCACTTCCCGTACCCAAGATTTCTGACGAGGTTATGTCTGCCACTCAAGAAATGATGTTATTGGGTTACCAACCTGGACAAGGGCTTGGTAAGGATCAGCAGGGTACTACACACCCTATACAAATGTCTAGTCAAATCGGTACAGCCGGACTTGGCTATTATGCTAATTCCAAGCACATGAATCCTTATAAGTATAAGCAGATTCCTCAACCTTCCGCCGTACGACAATCTCTATTACCTTTACCACATGAGTTGATCCAATCTCCAGTAAAGGTTTCAGCCCAGATTGTGGCTATGCTGTTTTCGAAACCAGTACCAATCAAAGCTAAATAGGTGCTGACTCCTGATCCCGAGGCGGAAGAGAAGGAGTGGAAACGTAAACATGACCTTGCCTTAATGATGGCAGACATTCGTGTCATTGTTCATGATAAACATACAAGCAGATACACTCTAGACGGTGATTGCCCAGATGTTATGGTTATCATTTAGGAGGAGAAGGGCACTAATAATCCTTCTATCACTGCAGTCCTTCAGGACTTTGCCCTCGACAATTGGAGCCATATTCCATGCATTGGTCGACGAGGGTAAAATGGGCGTAAAATCCTCCGCCTGTAGAGATAACTTTTTAATTGCTTGCTTTTTTTACAAAGACTAGCGCTTATTTTATCACGTATATGCTAACACTTTTGTATGATCGAACAGTTGCATATATTAAGTGAAAGCATATTTTGTTTCAGGACTTTGAATTTAGATGTGTCTGTTCTTGCTGATAAGGTGCCTTCTCTCCACCAGGGCTGTAACTTTGATGCAAAGTTGGACTCAGACTTGATGGACATCCAAGAGGACATTGAGACACCTCAAGAGATTAAGGAATGGGTCACCGACAAACCCAAACCCAATCTCGATCAAACCACTCCTGCCAATCTTGGAACCTTAGACAACCCTATGCTAATCCAAATTGGTTCAGACCTTACCACAAATCAACGGAATGACATGGTTGCATTATTAACCCAATTCCAGGATGTGTTTGCATGGTCCCATGAAGACATGGTGGGATTGTCCACTGACATTGTTCTTCATCGCCTTCCCATTAAAGAAGGATTCAAGCCAGTTAGGCAGAAGCTCAAGCGATTGAAACCCGAGTGGAGTTTAAAAGTTAAAGAAGAAATTGTGAAACAGTTTCAAGCTGGCATCATCATGGTGTCTACATATCCGGAGTGGATATCCAACATTGTTCCCGTACCTAAACCCGGGGGAAAGGTGCGAGTCTGCGTGGATTACCGGGATTTGAACAAAGCTTGCCTCAAAGATAGCTTTCCCGTGCCATTTATCCACATTCTCATTGACAATACTGCACAGTATGGCATGTACTCCTTCGCTGATTGCTTCGCGGGGTACCATCAAATTATGGTCGCTGAGGAAGATCGTGAGAAAACTGCTTTCATCATGCCTTGGGGAACCTTTTGCTACAGACGGTTATCGTTTGGCCTCATTAATGCTGGGGCAACTTACCAACGAGCTATGATGGCTCTTTTCCATGATCTAATACAAAAGGAGATAGAGATCTACGTGGATGACATCATTGTCAAATCTCGGAAGGAGAATGACCATTTAGACCATCTCAGAAAGCTGTTCAACAGGTTGCGTAAGTACAACTTGAAGTTGAATGCCGCCAAGTGCGCCTTTAGTGTTAAGTCAGGCAAGTTGCTAGGTTTCCTAGTCAGCCATAAAGGAATTGAACTGGACCCTGCTAAAATCCAGGCCATCAAGGAAATGCCCATTCCTCAGACAGAAAAGGAAATATGGGGATTTTTGGGAAAAATCAACTTCATAAGACGATTCATTTCTTAACTCACAGCAACCTGTGAGCCAATCTTCAAATTGTTAAGGAAGAACTCCTCCATAAAATGGAATAATGAGTGCCAGAAAGCCTTCCTCACCATTAAAGAACAACTAGTTAATGCTCCTGTTTTGGTACCTCCCAGGGATGATGTTCCCCTGTTCATGTACCTGTCCATAAATGACAATGCCATGGGCTGTATGCTGGGGCAAAAAGACAATAGAGGCCAAGAGCGAGCTAATTATTACCTCAGCAAAAGATTCAGTATCAGTGAACACAAGTACACTCTGATCGAGAAAACTTGTTATGCTTTGGCATGGGCCTCCATGAGATTACAACATTATCTTCATGGTCACACAACCCATCTCATATCCCGCGTGGAACCTCTTAAGTATGTGTTCAGAAAACCCATAATGAATTATCGGCTGTCCAGATGGCAGTTGATCCTCCAGCAATTTGACATTGTCTACGTGACACAAAAGTCTGTCCAAGGTCAAGGAATTGCGGATCAACTGGCCGCCGCACCTGCAAGGGATTACCAACCTTTAGAAACCTATTTTCCCGATGAAGGGGTAATGATAATTCAGCTAACACATCAGTACGATACATCTTGACTTTGGAAAATGTATTTTTGTGACGCCCCCAAAATAGGTCCACATGACCCACCCTGAGTCGCCAGATATCACATTATAAAAATTAAATACAAACTTCATTTATACAATTTTTGAACTGTCGTATAGAATACGACCACAGTTAACTGTGAGTTTTAATACAATATTGTCGAGTAGACAGTATCCAAACTCAAATTGTTACAATGCCATATAAAATACAGCAGCAAATATTTCAAGCCGTCAAAGAAGAACGAGAAGATTACTATCTTGTTCTTTCCAATGAGGTGCACTTTTGATACTTCCAAAGTCGGGTTCTCATCACCCTATTGTTGTTCGCCAAAATCAATTATTAAGTGACGTATAAAATACGACACACACATCTTATGTCCTCAATACAATTATCTGTTGCATGTCATGCCATTTTATAATGTATTGAGAAACTTCGACAGTCTCGGACCATCCCACTATTTCCCTGTTATCCCCGCTCGACCCGGCTACACTCTTATTACCTAAAAGGAATTGTGAAGCAAAAGGGTGAACACAACTAGCCCAGTAAAGAATAGCATGGCTAAAGATAACTACATTATCAATAGCTTTCATCAGTAATAAATTAGAGATTTAGAACATATGGTAGATGATAAAACTGTTCGACCATAGTTGCAGCGGAACGAGCAATCTATTAAAAGAGTTAAATAGACCATAAGGTCTATTATCTTCTCCATGTTAAAAGTCCACCAATAATGTTTTATCCCTGTAACATCAATCAACAATTCCTGTCCATAATCATATGAATAACTCATAATCATAATTGTGGTTTCAAATTCCATTTCTCATCCAGGACGAAGATAATTTTCATCACCTGTATTTACCTGAAACATCAAAAATTATGGTTATACCTAATCACAATTCCTGCTCATAATCATACTAATAACTTCATCTTTGCACTACGGCCAAAGACATACAATTGTATAACCAAAAATCAACAGTTCAACTTTACACTACAGGCCAAAGATATACAACTGTAAAACCAATAATGTTGAGACTCAGCTTAATAGTATCACGACCACAAATTATCCATGCACTACGGGCCAAGGATATTCGTGTTTTCAATTACGGTCACGATTATACCGAAAAATCCCTGGTCATAATCATACCAAGTCCATCTATGCACTACGGCCAAAGATGACTTTAGGGTCACGACCACAAATTATCCATGTACTACGGGCCAAAGATAATCGTGTTTTCAATTACAGTCATGATTATACCAAAAAATCCCTGGTCATAATCATACCAAGTCCATCTATGCACTACGGCCAAAGATGACTTTAGGGTCACGACCACAAATTATCCATGCACTACGGGCCAAAGATAATCGTGTTTTCATCAACGGTCCTGATCATGCCATAAAACAATTCATCTTTGCTCCAATGGCCGAAGAGAATCCATAGCCATGATCATACCAAAAATTGTCCATCAATCCATTACGGGCCAATGAGAACTTTTTCCACATCATTTGTAACATTACGATTATGATTATACCGAATAATCCCTGGTCATAATCACACCAAGTCCATCTATGCACTACAGGCCACAGATGACTTTTACCACATCATTTGTAATATTACGATCATGATTATACCGAATAATCCCTGGTCATAATTATACCAAGTCCATCTATGCACTACAGGCCACAGATGACTTTCAACAAAATATAAACATGAGGATGATGACAATCATATAAGAATTCAATCAAACAAGTTCAAGAATTATTTTATCCAGAAACCAATAACCAACAATATAATAAAGAATGGAATAATGAAAGAATTTCACCATGTATGCAGTACTTCGCATAGACAGGTTATTCCAACATAATAATAAAGAATTGAATAACAACATACTTCACCAGGTATACGGTAATCCGCGTATACAGGTTATTCCAACAGAATAATAAAGAATTGAATAACAACCGACTTCACCAGGTATACGGTAATCCGTGTATATCTGAGTTATTCCAATGTAATAATAAATGGAACCCTTGGTCAAAGTAAATTGACCGGACGTGATATTCCGATAGAATAATAAAGAACGTAATAATAGAAGAATTTTACCATGTATGCGGTACTTCGAATAAACAGGTTATTCCAATATAATAATATAGAATGAAATAATAGAAGAATTTCAGCAAGTATAGGGTATGCCACATATACAGGTTATGTATAGGGTATGCCGCATATACAGGTTATTCCAACAAAATAATAAAGAATGGAATAATAGAAGTTCTCTTCATGAATAAGAAAGAAATGATACCTCTTACAGGTACAACAAATAATATCCCTTACTATAATAATATCCCTTTACCTTTCAAATAAGAGTATTCCGACTAGTAGGGTTTGTCGGCCGCCGGGATTTTTTACCGACGTTTTCACTTGTTCTTTGGTGTTCTCATGTTAATGTGAGATTTGTTTGAAAAAATAAGTGAAAAAGGTCCGACATGTATAATGTTGACTTTTTGACTTTAAGAGTCGCCAGTTGGTGTTTTTAACTGGTTTCACCAACGCAACCGAAAAGGTTTGCACATTGACCGAGATTCATTAAGGGTTCGGGGGCTTGATTATGCGGAGGGAAGGTGTTAGGCACCCCCCGACATCCGTGTTGCCACGGTAACCACCACTTTTCAAAGAAACTGTTATATGAATGTGTGTGTGTGTGGATCAATGTGAAATTATATGAAAGTAGTGTGAGGCCTCGTTCGCACCTATATACAAGGGTTTGAATTTTATTTAGGAAAATCCAATTTTAACCACAAGATATAGCAATGAAGTTTTGTAAAAGAGGTTTTTCAAAACCTGTGCTCAATAGGAATTGAGACCTTTTCATACTTCCATTTTATTATTAAACGACCGACTTGTTTGCTATTATTTTTGAGATGCGAAGCATCTGCGCGAAGAATAATGTACACCAACATAATATACAAGATGATTACATCTGAAAAACGTCCATCACGGGAACCGAATCTAGATTCATCATTCTGAATCTGTAAGATCACATGATTCCTAGGCTCACAAAATACTGCAATTGATAGGGAAAGCAGTAAGCAGTTATATATATAGAAGCTGTAAATATATATATATATACTGATATGATAACCACCACGAATTATTCTTCATGGGGAATCAAACAACAAGCAAATATATATATAAAAGCGATATATATATATATATATATATATATATATATATATATATATATATATATATATATATATATATATGGATGATCCCATACCACGAATTATTCTCCATGGGGGGTCGGAAAAAATAAATAAAGTTGTAAAAGCGATCACCATATACGAAGTGAACTCCAAAGGAGACGGAATGTAAATAAAGCTTTAAAAATGATCACCTACACGGAAGTAAACTCCAAAGGCCACGACGGACAGAAATGTAAATATATATATATATATATATATATATATATATATATATATATATATAATATATATAAGCATATAGCATAGGATGTGAATCCGGGCTCATCGGATATGTCCAGCAACAATAATATATATATATATATATATATATAAAGTGAGTAAATGCACAGGATGTAAAATCCGGGCTCATCGATATATATCGACAGCGATTATATATATATATATATATATATATATATAAAAGCAATTAAATGCTCAGGATATAAAATCCGGGCTCATCGAGGAAGTCGACCATAGTTCGATATATATATATATATATATATATATATATATATATATATATATATATATATATATATATATATAAAAACAAATAATACGCTCGGGCATCAAGTGCAGGCTCAATCGAGGCATAACTTCGATAATGTTAGTCCGTATATAAAAATATATACATATATTTATATATATATATATACGAGAAATGAAAACCACGGACGAAAGTGCAGTCGAAAAACACACTCACACGACTCTCGATGTAATGCAGCGGTGTGTAATAGTAGAAGAAGAAGCTTTATAAAAACATGAGAGAGGCTTACGGTGGGTTGCCAAAGTAGACTTCTTTGACTTGAAATGTATGAACACTCGACTTTTGTGGATAAAAAGTATCTATATATAAGCTCACTAGTGTTTAAAGAAGAAAACTCTCGAAAAGATGTGTATGCGAGAGAGCTAAATGGATGAGAGCTTCCTCGCCTTTTCCTCTATTTCTCTCTTGAAATGGTGACCCCAAGCCTTGTATTTATAGTGATGGCTGCATGAGTCTACTGCGGCGGTAGTGAGCTGATCTGGCGTTTGGTGGCGTGTGGCCCGAACCCAGCGAGGTCTGTCGTCGTCTCTGTAATGCGTGCACTCGCGTCTTGTAATGTCAATCGAACTTGCGAACTTCAATCCTAGCGTCAAGCAAAGCGTATCTGTACTTCTTGGACAAGCGGTGTCGAGAGTTACGTAATGACATGGATTAGAGGTTATGCGAAGTCGTGAAGAGGGTTTATGCCCATGGTCTTCAAGCTTCAAATTCTATCAAAAAATCTTGCCATACGTAATAGTCACTCGGGATTGTCATTCCTCGGTTATTCGAGACATTTGTGGTATGTATGTACGTCTAAAATGTTGAGACGACGTGCCATTTGTTGGACGAACAAGATGATGTTTGACTCTTTGCTGGGGTTATCGCCGGGTTGAGGTGAAAGTAGACGTTGCTCAGGGTTACAGCTGAGATTGGACTACTTGTTGGTATGCTGTGATATCATCTTGTTGACGTTGTGAGATGATGTTGGTGACTCCTCAGGGTTATCAGCGGTTTAAGCGAAAGCGAGATGCGTTGCTTTCGAGTTCTGGTTGAGATTGGGCTTTGCTTGTTTGTGTGCCTCAACATCATCATCTGTGATTGAAGCTGATTGCATGTGGTTGCAACAAGCAATTTCGGAGTTATCGCCGGAACTACGACGACATCTCTTGGGGTTATCACCAGGATGGGATTCTATTCAGTGTTGTCTCTTGGTGGGCCCAATATCGCGGTGTCATCGCAGAGACAGGGGCTATCCTCTCCGGTGTTATTCTGGGTCTTTTGATCCACGCATCTCGGGGTTATCTCTGAGATTGGAAATAGCGTGCTGGGTGTGTTTAGGGTTTGGAACCAATGCTCCCGGTTTGTGTTCGGTTTGGAGCAAAACTTTCGGTAGTATCCGGACTTGTTGTAAAATCTTCTTTCGGGGTTATCTCTAAAAGCGAATCTACCCTCTGCAATGTTAGTACATAGGAGTGCGAAAAAATTTTGAGTGTCTACGAGATGCCCTCTTTATCATATTCATGCGATGCGATGCATGGATAGGATAAAGAATCCTAGACACTTGAAATGCAAGCAAGACTATCATGATCACGATGTCTGACAACATGATGCAAATGTATCTGAAATGCATGAATGATTGTCGAGAATTCTGTTGGGATGACAATCAACGACGGCTTGGACATGCGATCCAAGTCTTGAGGATCTTGATGTTTGGACTAACACCAAAGTCTTGAACCCTAGACAAGCCTATACTCCATAGAGGTACCTCTTATGTCTGAAGAGATGCGTGGGGATAGAAGCTGCGTCAGATTACGAGGATGTGTATGACATGTTCCCTCATCTTGTTGGATTCTTGCTGATAGTTGTTTGTTATCGAGGTTGCACGATCTTGATGATGTGTGTATCACCGGTTGTATTGTGTCGTCGACCTTGCTGAGGAAGGTTGTTCCAATGGATTTACTTGCCATTGGTCGACATGATGTCAAAGTTGCTTGACCTTCATTGATGTGTGTTTCAATGGTTGCATTGCGTGGTGACCCCCGCCGGGGATGCGTAGATGCTTAATAACTTTGACGTTGTAACCCCCGCCGGGGATGTTCAGATGATTCATGGTTTTGTGTTGTAACCCCCATCGGGGATGTTCATATAGTTTATGATTTTACGTTGAACATCGAGGATGTTTACGAATGATGGCATCGGACTTAGAGCATGGTTGGTGATGGTTAAATTTGAGCTTCTTCTTGGTATCGTATACCACATGTATCGGGTGAATACCATTGAATCTGACGGGAGTTTAACTCGTGCCAAATGAAAACCAGATTTTCGGTTATTACGCTCCATCGCGTAGCATTTTTGCTCTCATTTGGCCTTTTCTCCTTGTGAAACCTCCTTTGCGACTCTAACTGGGCCAGGAGCCGGGGGTGTGGGACCCATGTAGGAGGGTGCAAGGTGGACTGCAAGTCTGCATGAGTTGACTGCGACCAATCGTACTATGTATAGGTGGTTAGTTAAACTTTCGTAAGTCATTTTCAAGGCTGCTTGTGCATGAAGGAAATCTGAGCTTTCTGCGCGGATCTGCTTTGAGTTTGGGCAACTTTATGCATATTACATCACCGTCTGGCGTTCTTCAACATCACAGTAACACATGCATGTATTTTTTTCCAATTTACATCTGGTTGGAAAATGACTTATCGCATGAAATGCATTTAGACACATAGTAGTGAATATGCGTGCGATATGACTTGATAAAAATATTCAACATAGCAAAATGTTAGTATTTAACCATCTTTGAACATAATGATGTGAAAAAATTTGACTTTTGAAATAGTCAATTGGTACCTTTTCTTGTCATTTCTTATCTATTTGAGGACAAATGAGCAAAAGGCAAAGTAGTGAATAATCACGGTAATTAGAGTACACTTACAGATTATCACCATGTGATGTGATGAATGCATCTGAGGATGTATATGATTGTGTCTGCAATTGTCTTCTCTTGAATGGCCACTAGTCATGCTACGTGTGGGATAGTCCCTTTTCAAAGGAAACTATGGCAAAATTTTTCAAAATGTGGGCATTGGCGGTTATGCATTTTAACTCTACTGACATATGTATGTTAAAATAGTGCGTGTATGCATGTGACCATGAAATGCATTTTGAAAAATACTCGGTATAAATTACCACACCCTTTTGAGGTGATTTGGAGATTTCTTTGTCCGGATATTATGGATCGGATCGGTAGAGTAGTTCATGTAGGACCACTTCTTTGGTGTGCGGAGGAGGGGCATTGAAGAGCCTCGGCGTTTTCTACAGACAACCTCGTCGTTTAGCGAGAGGGGTAGTCGTCTATTAGGGTTGAGTGCGAATGTCGAGGAGCGAGGAGGAGGATGTACCATTTCGAGGTTCCGACTCTGCTTGCGCGTGTTCCTCGCGGGAGTTGCCGATATTCAAGTGGCAAACCCGGATCTTCAGGTGACTTGAGTAGGCATCCTTACGTATACACGCATGCAAAATAGGTGCGAAATTAGATCGTTAATCTTCCTTATTTCCTATTGATGAGGAGTCGAGGAGTCGATGTTGATCTGCATTTGATGTAGGTTCTGGCTTCCTGACCTCGAGGAATTGGTTTAGCATCCACTCTATGTATCGGGCCTTGCATGATGACTATAGAAGCGATCGTCCGTGGTTGGGGATTTGAGAGGTTTTCTCCATTCTACCCGTCGTTTGTCCACAGGGTTACCTCGGGCATTTGTCTGAGCGGTGGTTCCACCGACTCGATCACTTCATTTCTTTGGGCTGTGAGGTGATGATGGCCTTGATGGATTGGCGGTTTATCACGGGCATGGAGTTTGGAGGGCCGGGTGCCTTGCCTTTGCAGATATTACCCTACTGCCAAATCGGATCCTTGTTGGGAGTTCGGTGAAGCGCTTCGAGGCGGGGCTGTTAGGGCGGGTCCTTTGGCGTAGATGCTATGAGTGGTGAAATTTGTTGGTGAGCCCATACCGGTGATGTAAGAGTCGGGGATCGCATTCTGCGGTGATTGTTCTGATGATCATTAGGGGCGCCATAGCAGATAACTCTTCTACGGTGTCTTTGCTTTGATTAGCGCCACTCGACACGTGGGACCGTATATGGAGAGTATGATTGGGGTTCTACACCTTTGCCTATTTCCTCGGGGGATGTGCGTGCGATCGCGAGGGCTTGGCCAGAAACGTGGTTAGGATTTTACCCATTTACTTTGGTGAGTGTTTCTCTTGTCTTTTCCCATATACTGAGTTAAGAGTGTTGGTGACGGAGGTGTTTTGCCTTTGTGTTGGCGATTTGGGGCTTATGAGAGGCTCCTTGTTTACGTCCTATGAGTGTGTTAGGTTTAGACACCTACCCACGAGGGCGGAGATGGCATCATTCCATCTTGGCGGAGGTCCACATTTACGAGGTTTTCACTCATTATCGCTGCGGTTGGAGATATTGACGGTGATGTCATCACGTGGATTCCCTACTCGGAGAGCATTTGGGAGTTGGTTTTGAGGATGGGTACCCGTGGGTAAGTACTTTATATCCACCCGCAGGATTCCTCTATTCACCAATGGAGGATGGGAGCTCTATTTAGGAGAGCGTGCGATTAGGAGCACCACAAGAGAGATTCGTATGCCGATCTTGCCTCTTGCCAGGCGTTATTGGCCTGTCTCGCAGTCACCCGTCGTTGACATCACATTGATGGGGATCGATGGTTTTACATTGTCAGAGGGCCCCTGTTCTCAGGAGATATTCCAGCATTGGTGGATCCCTCGCACCATTGGAGCTCAGACCCGCGCCACACAGTTCATGGGGGATATGGTTCCAGGATCCGTGATGATGACGGATTGGTTAGCTTTGTGTCGAGATTCGACTCATGTGACCTGGATCGAGAGATTGACTTCGGCGGTGGATCGATCACATCTTTTCATTCGGCACTTGGCGAGAGATCCTTGAGGCGGAATACTTTTGATCCTTCGGCGATGGGTGGCCCTTGGTGACCCATTTGGTTTTATCGGTGCAGATCCTCCCTTGTATAGGCCTGACATCCCAGTAGATAGAGATCCAGTGACTCAGGAGGAGTTACATCAGGTGGATAGCATCGATGATGTTGACATTGACACTATTAACTTCTTCTGATGTATTTCTATCTCTTTTGATAGGCCTCTGTATCTAGCTTCACCCCATTTTGATAGGCCTCTTTAGTTGTTGGGTAGCCGCACCCATTTCCTTGTATTTTAGTTTGTGCGAGAGATGTATTAGATGATGATATACTTAGGAATGTGTGTACATTTTCATTCCTATATCATATTGCCATCTATTGTATAATCATACGTGTTATTATTATGCATATGTATATATCGAGAGATGTTCGACATTGACCCTGGATGGTCTTATGACCTGGCATGCCACGGATGTCTTCTTGACGATTAAATGTATTGATCATACCCCACCATCTGCGGTGGTAGTTGGTATTTGATCATGGTATGATAGTATATCACCATCAGACATGGTGATTATAAATGATCTGTTACAGCATACTATAACCCTACTGATGTTTCAGGTTCCTCCAGGATTTGTAGAGGGCATGCTAGAGCATTGGATATCGGATAGATAGGTATTAAAACTTGGGACTGCGAGATGACTCTACTTTGGAGGAATGCATACGTTTGACGATCTTGCCATTGGGCAGGACCTTGCGTGCGTGGTGATGGGAGGCGTGAGTAGATGATTCATGACTCTCTCGGGGTTTGAGGCGTAGAGTGGTGCGGGATGAGATTACATCCGGTCACCACGATATCCCAGCGTTTCTGATTGATTGAGGTTTGGCTCACGAGGGCGACTATACCTGACACGTTAGGGGATTTCACCACACACCGGAGGATCATTGGCGTTGAGCCCGTGTAGATGTCTTTGCTTTTATGCGTATTGTCATACGTCTACATGCTTGCGGGTACATGGATGAGCTGAACATTGGCGTCATCGTGGCGATGAGAGCTCTCGGGGAGGTCGTACCATCATTAGATGATCATTCTGAGAGACCTTGAGGTCGACTACATCTTCTTTGCTGCTATCCGTGAGGGGAGTATTCTGAGCGATTCGGTCATCTTTATGCGTGTGGTTCATGTCACACTTGCGACCAGATTAGCACCTTTAGACGTCATGGATTTTGTTTCACCCATGAGATAGCCATGTCGTACTCCTTTTAGACTCTGAGTGTCTGAATCTTTGCATCTTGGTTGGATTTCTGGCGGAGATTGGAGATCCGTTTGGCATATTATCGTGTTGAGGGGCTCGTCTCACCCTACTGACTTTATTACTCATACTCGGGCATGGATTATCTCCCTACTGGTGGTTTGAGGGGTATGATTACCTACCACCCATGGCCGTGATGTGTCGGTTTGACCCGGTTTGGGACTTCCATCCATATGAGGCGATGAGTCGGTAACTTGCGTCCTGCCGGTTGTCGGCGGAGGGCAGATCCGAGTTGTATACTGTTGGGATCGGCGAGAGTTGGTGAGTTTTACTGTCGATCATCCGGTAGTTCTGCGAGTATTCGGCATGGATAGAGACGAGATTTGCATTGGTTGCGGCATTATCCACGATCTGAGGAGGCCCGATTATGATGATGAGGAGCTATAGAGGAGACTGTCATTCCCAGATTGAGTTGATTGCTGGGTTTCCGGACATTTGTACTAGATTCTCCCACTCAGAGTCTTTGCTTGTTACTCGATATTGAGCACACCATTTGGGCGCGAGCTTACATCGATGACCTATGAGAGAGATCGAGGCTAGAGTGCGATGTTGTGACTCTTGATGGGAGAGCGCTTCGCTTTCTGTTAGAGGGATGAGGCTAGATCGGACGAGGGATGCCATGATTTGGGCGGGATGCGCGCTTTATCTGCTAGGGATGTGGCCATTCTGAGATAGTACTTGATCTGCGATCAGAGATGGTTTGTCACTTTTGCCGACATGAGTGCCTATATTGATGGACATTATGCCACCATGCAGTTGGCCTCAGATCTGCTAGCTCGTGTAGATACCCTTGGGCAGGAGCTTGCAGCATTACCTCCGTCTTCAGAGAGGGATGCTATGTTGGATGCGATAGTCCTCATACATCTGGATCCGTAGATAGCTTTATATTTTCCTGCCTGAGACTAAACTTAGCCATTTTTGTCATATACACCACGGATGTATATATCAAGCGATATTATATATGGCGGGGAAATATATGTTGATTCACTTCCCTTTTAGTTATGCCTTGATACTTGCTTGATATTTGCTTTTCTCCGGGGCTTTGATCTTGATGCATTACGAACTTATCCTTGATAGATGGACATTGAGGCGTCACAAGATCTTCGAATGAATCGTTGATTTCTAAAAATCCCTATCATCTTTGGTGTCTTGGGACTGGTATCTGTATGGAAAATGGAGAGGATGATAGTTTCTTCCTCTCTGAGATTGACCGCTCCACAGATGGTCGCCAGTACTTCTATTCTTGAGAAGCCTAGTTAATTCCATCTCTTATGGTTTGGTGTCACTCTTTGAGGCATTATCGCAGCTTAGATGGTCACGTGTATCTTATTCATGAGAAGAGGTTGGCTAATTCCATCCTTTTGATCTGGCCCGATGAAGTGGGGCAATTTGAAGTTTGATCCCGATCTTTGTGTGACAAGTATGCTTGTTACGGTAGGGTCGGGGCGCACCATGAATGGTTGCCTCGTACTCCTATTGAAGAGGAGATCAAGTCTGCGTAGTTCGAACCTAGTGTAGGAGGTTCAACGCTGAATATGGAAGGCAGAAGGGTGTGAAAGTATTTTTGTTGTTTTTGTTGTTTTTTTTGGAGAAAGGGTAGAAATGTTTTTGTTGTTTTTGTTTATTGCGACCAGGCCATATAGAATATGGTTGCCTACGTACCCCGGTGTCGGGGAGATCGGTCGGCGTGGTTAAGCCCTCGGGACGAATAGTGAAAAGTGGGGGTCCCATATGCAGGGTAATCTGCGGGAAGATCTTGATCCCATGTACAGGTTAAGCTATGGGGAATAGATGTGAATCCCATAGGCAAGATAGACTGCGGGGGAAAGAAAGTTTAATCCCATGAGGGGATAAACTGCAGTGTGGAGAAAGTTTAAGTGTGAAAAAGTTTGATCCGTCTTTAGGATAAGCGTCTTGGTGAAAAGTTTATTCCCGTGTTAGGGATAAAGCGTAGAGGTGTGAAAAGTTTATTCCCATGTTGGGGATAAAGCTGCGAGAGAGTGTGAAAAGTTTATCCTCATTTTAGGAGGAAGCTGCGAGAGAGTGTGAAAAGTTTATTCTCGTTTTTGGGGGATAAGGCGGAGGTGTGAAAAAAAGTTTATCCTCGTTTTAGGGAAGGCTGCTGAAAGGTGTGAAAAGTTTATCCTTGGTTTGAAAAGTTTATCCTCGTTTTGGGAGGAACTGAGAAAGGGTGAAAAAAGTTTATCCTTGTTTTGGGAGGATTTCAAATAACCGAGTTCTTTGGTTTGGTGTATGTATGCTTCCACGAGAAGCGAAGTGTATGAAAGGGTTTAAAACGGAATGGTGGTGATTTGATGATCAAGACCGGGATGTTTGTTTGATGGCAACTTGGACGTATAATCTGGATTTCACGGTGTCCAAATTAATAAAATTTGTGAAATTCATCACCGTCCATTTCTTGCAATCTGAGAGCACCTCTTGTCGATACTTCCTTGACAACAAATGGGCCTTCCCGAGTTAGGGCGAATTTTCCCTTAGGCGATCTTGGTTGTCAATGATCTTCTTGAAAACCAAGTCGTGTTGTTTGAATTGCCGTAGTCGGACCTTTACATTGTAGGATCGTGCGATCCTTTGTTGATATAATGACCATGGAAGATAGGCGGCGGTTACCTTTCATCTATCGAGAGACAATTGGTGATACATCTTGTATCCATTGGTCTTCATCAGTGAGCATCCATCGATGTCTGAGGATTCCATTTCCACTTCTATGGGGAACCTTGCTTCCATCCATAGACTAGTGAGTAGGGGTTGCCCGGTGGAAACTTCGCATTGAAGTTACGTAGGCTAATAAAGTTAGGGCGAAGAGGTCGGGCCATCCTTTGTGATTGGCGGACATTTTTGCATGATCTTCTTGATGTTTTTATTAGCGACTTCAATGCATTCCATTCATCTTTGGTCGGTAGATGACAGTTGAGATGTTTGATGTGGAATTTTCTGCATAATTCCTCCATCATTTTGTTGTTGAGGTTCTTAGCATTGTCGACCTGATGACCTCTGGTTGTCCATATCGACAAACAACATTGTTTACGATGAAAACAATGATGACTTCTTTAGTAACCTTGGGGAAGGAATTTGCTTGACCCATTTGGTGAAGTAGTCGATCATGGTGAATATGAATCGATGTCCATTCTTGGCTTTGGGCTCGATGGGCCGATCATCCATTCCCCACATTGAGAAGGGCCGTGGCAAACTTCGTATTGTGGAGTTCCTTGGAGGGCGTGGATAACATTCCCATGGATTTGGCATTGATAGCACCTCTTGGCGTGGTCATCACGATCGACCTTGAGTGTAAGCCATAATGTCTTGTTAGAGAATTTTCTTAACAAGTATGGATCCACTTCATGTGAGGGCGCATACTCCACCATGGATTTCATCCATGAGCCTCTCGAGCTTGGTCTTTGTCCGGACATCTGAGGAGACCTAATCCCACATCTCTTTTGTAGAGTGCATCTCACTTTCAAGGTAGAATTTCATAGCAAGTCGATGAATCGCCTTTTTCTCGATTAGGCTCGCCTCGGCGGTGTAGATCCATCTACATGAAATACTCCTTGATGTGTTGATACGAGGGTTATGGATGGATGGGAGGTAGCTCATCGATACTTCTCGATGTAATTCCGTAAAGCTGGGGTCTTATGCATAGCAATCGTGATGTTTGGCATGTATTCCTTATCGGTATATGTAAACCCGAGGAGGCCCACGTTGCTAATGCATCTGCAAAATCATTCTGTTGCGAGGAATGTGTAGAAAGGAGATTTCTTGAACTCCAAAGCCATCTATAGAACTTGTTGATGGTAAGGGCGATAAATCTGATTCTTTGGTTTGATAGATTCTTGTGGATTGTTTGATTACCAATTGAATCCCCAAAGGCGATTAAGCGCTGATACCCGTTGAGCGAGGCAAGTTTGAGTCCCATGTCTGACCTTCATACTCGGTTTGTGTTGTTGGTGTTGACAAACTACAATTTGTGGCGATGGGATCTTTTGCTCCCCATCTGAAGATATTAAAAAGCTGCTCCGCTCGGAGCCTTACGAATTAATGACTCCATCAAAATACATTTTCCAAAGTCGGGATGTATCGTCTTGATGTTAAGGCGGATTGTCATTACCCTTCATCGGGAAAATATGTTTCCAAGGGTTGGTAATCTCCTGCAGGTCGGCGGCGACGATTGATCCGCAATTCCTTGACCTTTGATGAGACTTTTGGGTCACGTGAGACAATGTCAAAATTGTTGGAGGATCAAGCGCCATCTGAACGACCAATAATTGATATGGGTTTCTTGAACACATACTTAAGAGGATCCACGCGGGATATGAGATGGGTTGTGTGACCATGAAGATAATGTTGTAATCTCATGGAGGCCCATGCCAAAAGCACAACAAGTCTTCTCGATCGAGTGTACTTGTGTTCATTGATCTTTGAATCTTTTCTTTGAGGTAATAGATAGCTTTCGCTCTTGGCCTCTATTGTCTTTTTGCCCCAACATACTCTGACCCATAGCATTGTCATTTATGGGCGGTACATGAGCAGGGGAACATCATCCACAGGAGGTACCAAAATAGGTGTTAACTAGTTTGCTCTTTAATGGTGAGGAAGGCTTTCTGGCACTCATCATTCCATTTCATGGAGGAGTTCTTCCTTAACAATTTGAAGATTGGCTCACAGGTCGCTGTGAGTTGAGAAATGAATCGGCTTATGAAGTTGATTCTTCCCAAAAATCCCCGTATTTCCTTCTCTGTCTGAGGAATGGGAATTTTCTTGATGGCTTGGATCTTAGCAGGGTCCAGTTCAATTCCCTTGTGGCTGACTAGGAAACCTAGCAACTTGCCTGACTTAACACCAAAGGCGCACTTGGCGGGGTTCAACTTCAAGTTGTACTTACATGACTTTGTTGAACGACCTTACGAGATGGTCCAAATGGTCATCCTCTTTCCGGGATTTGACAATGATGTCATCCACATAGATCTCTATCTCCTTGTGTATTAGATCATGAAAAAGAGCCATCATAGCTTCGTTGGTAAGTTGCCCGACATTAATGAGGCCAAATGACAATGAGCAAAAATGCAGCAAAAAAGGTTCCCCAGGCGTGATGAAAGCGGTTTTCTCACGATCTTCCTCGGCGACCATAATTTGATGGTACCCATGAAGCAATCAATCGGCGAAGGAGTACATGCCATCTTTGGCGATATTGTCGATGAGAGATGTGGATAAATGGTGCGGAAAAGCTATCTTTAAAAGGCAAGCTTTGTTCAAATCCGGTAATCCATGATGAGACTCGTACCTTTCCCCAGGGTTTAGAATGCAGGAACAATGTTGGATATCCACTCCGGATATGTAGACACCATGATGATGCCGACTTGAAAGCTGTTTCACAATTTCTTCTTTAACTTTTAAACTCCACTCGGGTTTTGATCGCTTTGAGCTTACACTTTGGCGGCTTAAATCCTTCTTTGATGGGAAGGCGATGAAGTACAATGTCAGTGGACAATCCCACCATGTCTTCATGGGACCACACAAACACATCCTGGAACTGGGTTAATAACGTAACCATGTCATTTCGTTGATTTTCGGAAAGGTCTGAACCAATTTGGATTAACTTAGGGTTGTCTAAGGTTCCAAGATTGATAGGAGTGGTTTGATAGAGATTGGGTTTGGATTTGTCGGTGACCCATTCCTTAATCTCTTGAGGCGTCTCAATGTCCTCTTGTATGTCCATCAAGTCTGAGTCCAACTTTGCAAATAAGTTCTGATCCTTGTGGAGAGAAGGCACCTTATCGGCAAACGAGCACACATCTAAATTGAGTCTGAAACAAAATATGCTTTCACTTAATATATGCAAGCTGTTCGATCATACAAAAGTGTTAGCATATGCGTGATAAAATAACGCTAATCTTTGTAAAGGAAAGCAAGCAATTAAAAAGTTATCTACAGAGGCGGAGGATTTTACGCCCATTTTACCCTCGTCGACGATGCATGGAGTATGGCTCCAATTATCGAGGCAAAGTCTGAAGGATTGCGATGATAGAAGGATTGTTAGTGCCCTTCTCCTCTGAATGATAACCATGACATCTGGAAATCATCATGCAGGTGTATCTACTTGTATGTTCATCATGAACAATGGCGTGAATACTGCCATCATCAAGGCAAGGTCGTGTTTACGCTTTCCACTCCTTCTTCTTCCACGGGGGATCGAGGAATCGACACCTCTTTAGCTTTGATGGGTACATTGGTTTTGGAAACAGCATAGCCATAGTCTGGGCTGGAACCTTCACTGGAGATTGCATCATCTCATGTGGTAAAGGTATCGGAGATCGTAGTCTGTGGCGGGAGGTTGGGGAATCTGCTTATGCTTGTAAGGATTCTGTGCTTGGAATTAGTAGAATAGTAGAGTCCCAGGTACCAAAATGATTGGACATTTGTATAGGGTGTATAATACCTGTTGATCTTTACTGACCCCTTGTCGGGTTGGTAGCCCGATAACATCATTTCTTGAGTGGCAGACATAACCTCGTCAAAAATCTTGGGTACGGGAAGTGGTGTTCTAATAGAATGGTACTGAGTATTACTCACTTCCAGGGTATGAAAACTAGCAGACTCAACCTCTGAATTGAAGCTGATAATTGGTAGAGCTCCTGATTTAGGACCTTCTGGCTCAGCATTGACAGTTACTAGACTGTTGTTGATAATGTATTTGATTTGTTGATATAAGGTGGAGGGAACAGCTCCATCCATGTGTATCCATGGTCTCCCCAATAACAGATTGTATCCTGACTCAATCTTGAGGACGTGGAAGGATACGTTGAATGTGTGGGGACCAATTTCAATTGGCAACTCAATCTTCCCAACAGAATTTTACCGAGATCCATCAAAAGCTCTGATGATTGTGTGACTACTTTGGAGTCGATTGGGATTGATGTTCATCTTCATCAAGGCGGCATAAGGACAGATATTTAGAGATTAACCTCCATTTATCAATACTCCTGCGAGCATATACCCAGAAGATAACACATCAATGTGTAATGGCTTACAGTGACCAGTCCCTTCGGGAGGTATGTCATCATCAGTGAAGGATACCACATTGTTGTTGAAAATGTGATCAACCAAATGTTGAAATTTTTCCACATCCACTGATTTTGGTAGGTAGGCTTCTTCCAAAACCTTTAATAAGACCTTAGATGATCTTGGAAGAAAAAAACCAAGTCCGAGATTGATATCGGTGTGGAGCTTCACATGACTTAAAACCACTTTGGCTTCATTGTGGCCCATAGTATGGAGGAATTTTTCAATCTTCTCCATGGACAATTTCCCCTTTGCTTCGCAAATAGGCTTGATAACCCGTTGAGGAAGGTATAATGGATTCTCTTTTGCCCTTTGCGCATGGCGATATGAGATGTAGATCCTTGACTTCTCCATAATTCCATGGCACTTTGTGTGGTGACAACAAGGGATGTTGTATTCTGCAAGGCAAAAGAATTGGCTCTGGTGCGGCCACTTTCAAAGGATTGTAAACTCCTTTGAGTTGAACTGGCTGTATGGGAAATGTCTTAACAGTCTCGTCACCCTCCTCGGATATGATTTCTACTGCTCCCTTCCATTGAGTATGAGATGCATTCCCACCCTTAAGTTGTACAGTGTAATCATCTGCCACTTGCAGAACACCACTATCAATAAGATTTTGAATAAGATGGCGGAGTGCCCAGCATCCTTCTGTGCTGTGACCGCGAGAATGTGAATGATATTGGCACATTTCATCAGGATTGAACCGTCCTGATCGAGGATTGATTGGAGGGAGAAGGAATGTGATCCTTCCTTCGTTGATCAACATTTGAAGTATTTCCTCCATAGATTGGCCCGATAGGTGAATTCCTTCTATTAGCAAAATCCCGATGGGCTTTAGCACTTTTCTAAACTTTATGACCTGATCCTCCATAGCTTCGCTTTCTGAAGGTGTTGAAGGAGCATTCATAATAAATGGAAGGAGATAGGCATGCTCCTACCTGATTAATTGACGTGTGGCTTGATGTTGGTGGGTCATCGACTCTTGCGATTGCTCGGCCCGATTTATGAAGAGCCTTTATCTTTCATTCCATGGTGAATTGGAACTTTGCATAATCCCATTTATCAACACCATCTTTGATGGGTTGGGATGATTCACCGATGGAATTGGAACCATGTCCGGTGCTCAGCCCGATCATATGGACTTCTTCCTCTTTGTGTTGAGGAGAGGGTTATCTTGTGCGTGGGGTTGATCGGGTTTGGTGACCACGATCTCACCATTGTCGATCAAATCTTGGATCTTGTGCTTGAGGCCCAACAATCTTGAAGTATCATGTCCGGGTGCCCCGACGTGATATGCACATTTCTTATTAGCATTGAAACCCCTACCAGTAGGGTTGGCTGGTGGAAGAAGATGTGTAATTTTCTTCTGAGTGGTCAGAAGAGCCAAAATATTTTCGAGCGAATCCCCTAAGGGTGTGAACGTTCGAAATCGCTTTACTTCTCCATTTTTGGGCAATGGAGGGTTTGAAGGTTGTGCTGAAAAAGAGGAGTAGCCTTTCCTCTGCATAGGCATGCTTGGCTTGCCTTTCTGTCCTTGTAGTACCAAGGAAACATCCTCTTCTTTCTTCTTATGGACCCTCAGGGTTGTTTCCATAAGATCCGGATTTGGATGTGATCGTGAACAACTTTAAGAAGCGGCGAGGTCTTGAATTTTGCGGACTTGAATCCCATTTCATCCATCTCACCGTGTTTAATCATCTCGAAAAATGGCTTGCCAATACCGGCTAGGACTCTTTTCATAGAAAGGGGCTTCTGTATGTCTATGAAGGTTAATGACCATCTCTAACTCTCTGTCATGGAAGGAATAACTTGAAGCGACAAGCGCCTCCACCTTTAAGCATACTCTCTGAATGACTCGTTAATTTGTTTCTTGACCTTGGTAATTTGGTGTGCAATTCAGAGCCATTTGAGATTGAAAACTATATTGGGTGAGGAAGGCGTGAGCTATCTCTTCCCAGACTATGGATCTTAGAGTTATCTAATCTGGTATACCATGAGCAGGCTTCTCGGTTAGACTTTTACGAAATAATTTGCATTACGAGCTTTTCATCCTCAGCATAAGATTCGAGCTCTCCAATGAACACCTTTAAATGTGTGTAAGGATCCCCTAATCCGTCATATTTCTCAAAATCAGGGGTTTTCAATTTTTCTGGATAATGTACACCAGGAAATATACAAAGGTCTGTATATGAAACACTGCCATGTGTTCCAATCCCTTTAAGAGTATGGAGGGTTTCCTCCATTTGAAGAACCTTCTTCCTGATATCACTGGTGTCTAGATCTGTTTTGAGATGGGTGCTTTCAGGGTCTTTGATGGTATCTAGTTGACGCTCTGGAATTGTTTTTTCCAGATCTTGAACTCCCCCTTGTGCAGAGGATTCCGTATGTGTGGGCATTTTGTACCACAGTGGTAGGTGTAACTCTCTTAATAGGACACCCAAGTGCGTGATCTGTTTGCTCAATCAATCAAATTCTTCTCGGGAGAGCGAGTTAGGCATTCGAGAGGAAGACATGATTGGTTGTGAGGGTGGATGCCTTTTTAGACTTGGAGCAGATGGCAAGCCCAATTGTTTCCTACAAAAAAGACTTATGTAGTTTAGTCTTAGAAAGATGTAAATGTTATCATAACATATCCGTGTTTAGGAATTTGTCTGCAAAAGCGGTTTAGTTAATTGATAACATGTTATGCACAGGTATTCTTCATATTTTCCATTACATATGGATGAACCTGGAATAAAATTACAAGTAAATGCTTTTACAGGTAATTTGAAAATGGAAAGCATGAAGAGACTTTCCTCCGCGTTTTGGTTTTATCGAGAGGTTGACCTATCCTAGGGTTTCTCTCGCGGCTTTTTTGCGATGAAGGTTCCCGGATCATCGCAATTTACTCAGCGGGAGAGTTAATCCGGTCTTTCAAGCTGGAAGCGAATCTGGGTGGTGCCTTTCACGAGCCACAGGGAATAATTCTTCCCTCGGGTCCGATAATCAAACAAATAGGATAGCCTCCTAATGGAGGGACCACACAACATACATTCACATACTGGCGTGTCTCACCGTTCATGCAAAAATGATGACATGTGCGAAACACTAATATATCTCTGAAGCACTAATATCACAGAGATAGATATTTAGCGATGCGATAAAGTAAGATGCATTTACACATGTTTTTAGAGATGTAAATGCAACAATCACACACAAGTATATATAACAATTTTGAAAAGCTTGTAATAGCGGCTTAAGCCCTCTCGTCTTTTCGACGTCCCGAGTCCCAATGATCATTTGCATAATACATGCATTAACCAATAATCGTCGTTATTTTTATTTAAAATTGTCCGTCTTTTTACTTGTTTTCTTGTTCTTTGGTGTTCTCATGTTAATGTGAGATTTGTTTGAAAAAACAAGTGAAAAAGGTCCGACATGTATAATGTCGACTTTTGACTTTAAGAGTCGCCGATTGGTGTTTTAATTGGTTGCACCAACATGACCAAAAAGGTTTGCACATTGACCCGGTGTTTTTGACAACGCTAAGCGGGTCTGTGAAACGAGAGATTCATTAAGGGTTAGGGGGCTTGATTATTATGCGGAGGGAAGGTGTTAGGCACCCCAGAACATCCGTGTTACCACGGTGGCCGCCACTTTTCAAAAAAGCTATTATATGAATGTGTGTGTGTGTGTGATCAATGTGCAATTATATGAAAGTAGTGTGAGGCCTCGTTAGCACCTATATACATAGGGTTTGAATTTTATTTAGGAAAATCCAGTTTAACCACAAGATATAGCAATGAAGTTTTGTAAAATAGGTTTTTCAAACCCTGTGCTCAATAGGAATTGAGACCTTTTCATACTTCCATTTTATTATTAAATGTTAAACTTGTTTGCTTTTATTTTTTCGAGATCTGAAGCATCTGCGTGAAAAATAATGTCTGACATAATATACAAAGTGATTACATCGAAAAATGTCCATCACGGGAACCGAATCTAGATTCATCATTCTGAATCTGTAAGATCACTTGATTCTAGGCTCACAAAATCTGCAATTGATAGGAAAGCGAAAGCGATGGCGATTATATATATATAAAATTTGTAAATATATATATATATATATATATATATATATATATATATATATGATATGATAACCACCACGAATTATTCTTCATGGGGAATCAAATAATGACAAAATATATATATATAAGCGCGATAATATATATATATATATATATCATATATATATATTATTCTCCATATATATATATGAAAATGAATAAACCGCTATAAATTATTCTCCATAGAAGTAAACTCAAAGTAAAATAAAATAAATCTTTAAAAATGATCATCATACGAAGTGAACTCCGGGCGGGACGAAATGTAAAAAAACTTTAAAAAATCAATCACATACGAAGTGAACTCCGGGCGAGACGAGAATGAATATAATATATATATATATATATATATATATATATATATATAAAAGCGAATAAACATATGGGATGTGAATCCGGGCTCATCCGGATATGTCCAAACAAATTAATTATATATATATATATATATATATATATATATATATATATATATATAAATATAGTAGTAAATGCACGGATGTAAAATCCGGGCTCATCGGATATATCTCGACATTATATATATATATATATATATATATATATATATATATTAAATCAGGATATAAAATCCGGGCTCATCGAATGATCGAAGAGTTTGACCACGATTATATATATATATATATATATATATATATATATATATATATATAATATATATTATAAATAAATGCTCGGTAAAAATGCAGGCTCAATCGAGGCATAACTCGATAATGTTAGTCCATATATAAAAATATATATATATATATATATATATATATATATATAGATGAAATGAAAACCACGGACAAAAGTCCGGGCAAACACACTCACACGACTCTCGATGTATGCAGCGATGTGTAATAGTAGAAGAAAAAACTTTACGAACACAAGAAGGCTTACAATTGGACTTTGCAAAGTAGACTTCTTTGACTTCAAATGTATGAACACTCGACTTTTGTGGATAAAAAGTATCTATATATAAGCTCACTAGTGTTTAAAGAAGAAAACTCTCAAAAGATGTGTATGCGAGCTAAATGGACAGGGCTTCCTCGCCTTTTCTCTCTTTTCTCTCTTGAAATGGGCGACCCCAAGCCTCATATTTATAGGCCGATGGTCGCGGTCTACTGCTGGTAGGCGTGGTGGGCCCGGCTTTGTCGGGTCTCGTCGTCTCGTAAATGCGTGCACTCACGCGTCTTCAGAATGTCAATCGAACTTGCGAAACTTCAATCCTAGCGTCCAAATGAAGCGTATCTGTACTTCTTCGAACAACTGGTGTCGATAGTTACGTAATGACATGGATTAGAGGTTGTACGAAGTCGTGAAGAGGGGACCATGCCCATGGTCTTCAAGCTTCAAATTCTATCCAAAGTACTGCCATACGTAATAGTCACTCGGGATTGTCATTCCTCGGTTATTCGGGACATTTGTGGTATGTATGTACGTCTGAAATGTTGAGACGACGTGCCATTTATTGGACGAACAAGATGATGTTTGACTCTTTGCCGGGGTTATCGCCGGGTTGATCTGAAAGTAGACGTTGCTCAGGGTTACAGCTGAGATTGGACTACTTGTTGGTATGCTGTGATATCATCTTGTTGACGTTGTGAGATGATGTTGGTGACTCCTCACCGGGGTTATCGCCGGTTTAAGCGAAAAAGCGAGCGTTGCTTTCGAGTTCTGGTGAGATTGGACTGCTTGTTTGTGTGCCTCACTGTCATCTGTGATTGAAGCTGATTGCATGTGGTTGCAACAAACAATTCCGGAGTTATCGCCGGAACTGCGACGACATCTCTTGGGGTTATCACCAAGGATGGGAAATTTCGAGTGTCTACAAAAATATAATATATTCTATTTATAGAATAACTTTAATAAAGTATTCTATTTTATATAAAAAGATTTTACTATGCAAAACACTATGCACAATAGAATATAATATATTCTATTTATAGAATAACTTTATAAAAGTATTCTGTTTTATATAAAAAGCTTTTCTGTTATAATTTCAACCAAGGGTCTGAAAAATTAGTACATCTCTTCATGGAATAATATTGTACCCAAATACCCGAATGCACAATACTAGAGTGAATAGTAATTTGGGTGCATAGTAACTCGTGAATAGTAACTCCGACACAAAAAATGTCCCAAATACTCGAGTGAATAGTAATTTCAGTGAATAGTAACCCGTGAATAGTAACTCGTGAATAGTAACTCTGACACAAAAAGTGTCCCAAATACTCGAGTGAACAATACTAGAGTGAATAGTAACTGGATGAATAGTAACTGGGTGAATAGTAACTCGTGAATAGTAACTCGTGAATAATAACTCCGACACAAAAAGTGTCCCAAATACTCGAGTGAACAATACTAGAGTGAATATCAATTTCGATGAATAGTAATCCGTGAGTAGTAACTCGTGAACAGTAACTCCGACACAAAAAGTATCCCAAATACTCGAGTGAACAATACTAGAGTGAATAGTAATTTGGGTGAATAGTGATCAAGTATTTTATGACAACTTGTTTACTTTGAAAATTTTTCACATATCACCCTTAACTTTAACCTTTTATCAATTTAACCATTTACTAAAATAGAAAAATTGAATACTTTTATTTCATAAAATTCGGGGTCTCACAATCTCCCCTCCTTATGAAATTTCGCCCTCGAAATTTACGTACATACCTGATATTCGAAGAGATGAGAATACCTTGCTTTCTTTTCAAATTGTACCTTCTCGGTAATTTCCTCTGTATCATAATTCTCCCATTGCTCATCTCCTGTATTTAAGATATCATTCTAAAATATACCTTCAAAACAAAGGTTAATTGACATATCATAATTTGTCAACTTATTAAGTTAATAATTTCAGCTTAGGTAAGTCACACACTAGCAAAGTATATAACTCGTCTCTCCCCTCCTAGTTCTAGACTCTTATCTCCGCCAGCGACCATATCCCTAAGCTCTGATACCAATTGTGACGCCCCCAAAATAGGTCTACACGACCCATCCTGAGTCGCCAGATATCATATTATAAAAATTAAATACAAACTTTATTTATACAATTGTTGAACTGTCGTATAGAATACGACCACAGTTAACTGTGAGTTTTAATACAATATTGTCGAGTAGACAGTATCCAAACTCAAATTGTTACAATGCCATATAAAATACAGCAACAAATATTTCAAGACGTCAAAGAAGAACGAGAAGATTACTATCTTGTTCTTTCCAATGAGGTGCACTTTTGATACTTCCAAAGTCGGGTTCTCATGACCCTATTGTTGTTTGCCAAAATCAATTATTAAGTGACGTATAACATATGACACACACATCTTATGTCCTCAATACAATTATCTATTGCATGTCATGCCATTTTATAATGTATTGAGAAACTTCGACAGTCTCGGACCATCCCACTATTTCCCTGTTATCCCCGCTCGACCCAGCTACACTCTTATTACCTGAAAGGAATTGTGAAGAAAAAGGGTGAGCACAACTAGCCCAGTAAAGAATAGCATGGCTAAAGATAACTACATTATCAATAGCTTTCATCAGTAATAAATCAGAGATTTAGAACATATGGTAGATGATAAACCTGTTCAACCATAGTTACAGTGGAACGAGCAATCCATTAAAAGAGTCAAATAGACCATCAGGTCAATTATCTTCTCCATGTTAAAAGTCCACCAATAATGTTTTATCCCTGTAACATCAATCAACAATTCCTGTCCACAATCATATGAATAACTCATAATCATAATTGTGGTTTCAAATTCCATTTCTCATCCAGGACGAAGATAATTTTCATCACCTGTATTTACCTGAAACATCAAAAATTATGGTTATACCTAATCATAATTCCTGCTCATAATCATACTAATAACTTCATCTTTGCACTACGGCCAAAGACATACAACTGTATAACCAAAAATCAACAGTTCAACTTTACACTACAGGCCAAATATATACAACTATAAAACCAATACTGCTGAGACTCAGCTTAATAGTATCACGACCACGAATTATCCATGCACTACGGGCCAAGGATATTCGTGTTTTCAATTACGGTCATGATTATACCGAAAAATCCCTGGTCATAATCATACCAAGTCCATCTATGCACTACGACCAAAGATGACTTTAGGGTCACGACCACAGATTATCCATGCACTACGGGCCAAAGATAATCATGTTTTCAATTACGGTCATGATTATACCGAAAAATCCCTGGTCATAATCATACCAAGTCCATCTATGCACTACGGCCAAAGATAACTTTAGGGTCACGACCACAAATTATCCATGCACTACGGGCCAAAGATAATCGTGTTTTCATCAACTGTCCTGATCATGTCATAAAACAATTCATCTTTGCTCCAATGGCCGAAGAGAATCCATAGCCATGATCATACCAAAAATTGTCCATCAATGCATTACGGGCCAATGAGGACTTTTTCCACGTCATTTGTAACATTACGGTTATGATTATACCGAATAATCCCTGGTCATAATTACACCAAGTCCATGTATGCACTATAGGCCATAGATGACTTTTACCACATCATTTGTAACATTATGGTCATGATTATACCAAATAATCCCTGGTCATAATCATACCAAGTCCATCTATGCACTACAGGCCACAGATGACTTTCAACAAAATATAAACATGAGGATGATGACAATCATATAAGAATTCAATAAAACAAGTTCAAGAATTAATTTATCCAGAAACCAATAACCAACAATATAATAAAGAATGGAATAATAAAAGAATTTCACCATGTATGCGGTACTTCGCATAAACAGGTTATTCCAACATAATAATATAGAATGAAATAATAGAAGAATTTCACCAAGTATAGGGTATGCCGCATATACAGGTTATGTATAGGGTATGCCGCATATACAGGTTTTCCAACAAAATAATAAAGAATGGAATAACAGAAGTTCTCTTCATGAATAAGAAAGAAATGATACCCCTTACAGGTACAACAAATAATATCCCTTACTATAATAATATCCCTTTACCTTTCAAATAAGAGTATTCCGACTAGTAGGGCGAGGATATACTCGAAGAAAACTTGCACTACTCTCAAAGTTTTCTTAAACTCTAAAGAAATACGCTCAAGATTATAGAAGAAGAATTATCTCCATAGTTTCTCTCTCTAGAGTTTCAGTGAATTTGTAAGAAATAATGAAGGAATGAGCTTCTATTTATAGAAGAATGGAATGAATAGTAACCAACCCATGAACGGTCCGGATTGATTTACTTTAATCGTACGGTCCATATTTAAAGAAAAATCTTTTAAATAAAATATAATATATTCTATTTTATATAAAAAAAATTTACTATGCAAACACTATGCATGCACTATGCAAACACTATGCATAATAAAATATAATATATTCTATTTATAGAATAACTTTAATAAAGTATTCTATTTTATATAAAAAGATTTTACTATGCAAAACACTATGCACAGTAGAATATAATATATTCTATTTATAGAATAACTTTATAAAAGTATTCTGTTTTATATAAAAAGCCTTTTTGTTATAATTTCAACCAACGGTCTGAAAAATTAGTACATCTCTTCATGGAATAATATTGTACCCAAATACCCGAATGCACAATACTAGAGTGAATAGTAATTTGGGTGTATAGTAACTCGTGAATAGTAACTCCGACACAAAAAGTGTCCCAAATACTCGAGTGAACAATACTAGAGTGAATAGTAATTTCGGTGAATAGTAACTGTGAATAGTAACTCTGACACAAAAATTGTCCGAAATACTAGAGTGAACAATACTAGAGTGAATAGTAACTGGGTGAATAGTAACTCGTGAATAGTAACTCGTGAATAACAACTCCGACACAAAAAGTGTCCCAAATACTCGAGTGAACAATACAAGAGTGAAAAATAATTTCGGGAATAGTAACCCGTGGGTAGTAACTCGTGAATAGTAACTCTGACACAAAAAGTATCCCAAATACTCGAGTGAACAATACTAGAGTGAATAGTAATTTGGGTGAATAGTGACCAATTATTTTATGACAATTTGTTTACTTTGAAAATTTTTCACATATCACCGTTAACTTTAACCTTTTATCAATTTAACCATTTACTAAAATAGAAAAATTGAATACTTTTATTTCATAAAATTCGGGGTCTCACAATTTTGATGGAGCTGTCAATTCAGAAGGCTCCGGAGCTGGAGCAGTTTTAATATCCTGCACGGGGGAGCAGTATCCCATCGGCGTCAAATTGTAGTTTGTCAACACCAATAACACAGCGGAGTATGAAGGCTGTATTATGGGAATCAAACTTGCCCGTTTAATGGGTATCAGGCGTTTAACTATCTTTGGGGATTCCGAATTGGTAATCAAGTAATCCACAGGAATCTATCAAACCAAAGAATTGCATTTACTGCCCTACCATCGGCAAGTTCTACAGATGGCTTCGGAGTTCAAAGAAATCTCCTTTCTACACATTCCTCGCAACAGGAATGATTTTGCAGATGCATTAGCAATGTTGGCCTCCTTGGTTTATATACCTAACAAGGAATACATGCCAAACATCACGATTGCTATGCATAAGACCCCAGTTTATGGGAATTACATTGGAGAAGTATCAGATGAACTACCTCCCACCTATAACCCTTGGTATCGACATATCAAGGAGTATTTGTGAGATGGATCTACACCCGCCGAGGCGAGCCTAACTGAGAAAAGGCGGATTCATCGACTTGCTATGAAATTCTACCTGAACGGAGATACACTCTACAAATGAGATGTGGGATTAGGTCTCCTCAGATGTCTGGACAAAGATCAAGCTCAGAGACTCATGGATGAAATCCATGGTGGAGTATGCGGCCCTCACATGAGTGGATCCCTACTTGTTAAGAAAATTCTCAGAACGGGAAATTATTGGCTTACACTCAAGGCTGACTATGATGATCACGTCAGGAGGTGCTATCAATGCCAAATCCATGGGAATGTTATCCACGCCCCTCCAAGGGAACTCCACAATATGAGTTCGCCATGGCCCTTCTCAATGTGGGGAATGGACGTGATCGGGCCCATCGAGCCCAAAGCCAGTAATGGACATCGATTCATATTCACCATGATCGACTACTTCACCAAATGGGTCGAAGCAGCCTCCTTCCCCAAGGTTACTAAAGAAGTCATCATTGCTTTCATTAGAAACAATGTTGTTTGCCGATATGGACAACCAGAGGTCATTGTGTCAGACAATGCTAAGAACCTCAACAACAAAATGATGGAGGAATTATGCAGAAAATTCCACATCAAACATCTTAACTCTGTCATCTACCGACCAAAGATGAATGGTGCCGTTGAAGCTGCTAATAAAAACGTCAAGAAGATCATGCAGAAAATGTCCGCTAATCATAAAGGATGGCTTGACCTCTTGCCCCTAAATTTATTAGCCTACAGAACTTCAATGCGTGCTTCCACTGGGGAAACCCCCTACTCACTAGTCTATAGGATGGAAGCAGTGCTCCCCATAGAAGTGAAAATGGAATCCCTCAGAACATTGATGGATGCTCAGTTGGATGAAGACCAATGGGTACACGACAGGTATCACCAATTATCTTTGATAGATGAAAGGTGAACCGCGGCTATCTTCCATGGTCAGTTATATCAGCAAAGGATCGCAGGATCCTACAACAGAAAAGTCCGACTATCGAAATTCAAACAGCATGATTTGGTTTTGAAGAAGATCATTGACAACCAAGATCAGTCAAAGGGAAAATTCGCTCCTAACTGGGAAGGCCCATTTGTTATCAAGGAAGTATTGACAGGAGGTGCTCTCAGATTGCAAGAAATGGACGGTGATGAATTTCTACAGCTTATTAATTCGGACACCGTGAAGCGGTACTATGTCTAAAGTTGCCATCAAACAAACATCCTGGTCTTGATCATCAAATCACCAGTCATTCAGGTTTTAAACCCTTTCATACACTCTTCTGCCCCTCAGGGAAACATACAATTCAAACCAGCAACCTAGTTCTCTGCAGTTTCTCCTAAAAATGAGAATAAACTTTTCACACACCTGCAATTTATCCTGAAGACGGGATTAAACTTTCTTACATCTGCAGTTTCTCCTGAAAACGAGAATAAACTTTTCACACACTTGCAGTTTATCCTGAAGACGGGATTAAACTTTTCACACATCTACAGTTTATCCTGAAGACGGGATCAAACTTTCTCCACACTTGCAGTTTATCCCCCTCGTGGGATTAAACTTTCTTTTCCCCACAGTCTATCTTGCATATGGGATTCATATCAATTCCCCACAGCTTAACTCCGTATATGGATCAAGATCTTTCCGCAGACACCTCGCATACGGCACCCCACTTTTCAGTCATTCGTCCTGAGGGGCGAACTATGTCGACCTGATCTCCCTGATACCCGGGGGTACATAGGCAACCATATTCTATATGGCCCGGTCGCAATACAGAAAAACAATAAAAACATTTCTACCCTTTCTTCAAAAAAAAAAAATAACAAAAACAACAAAAAACTTCCACACCCTTCTGCCTTCCGTATTCAGCGTTGAACCTCCTACACTAGGTTCGAACTACGCAGACTTAATCTCCTCTTCAATAGGAGTACGTAGGCAACCATTCATGGTGCAGTCTGACCCCTACCAGAACAAGCATACTTGTCACACAGTACTGGGATCAAACTTCAAATTGCCCCACTTCATCAGTTTCAGATCAAAGGGATGGAATTATCCAGCCTCTTCTCATAAATAGAAGATACGGTGACCATCTAAGCTGCGATTGTGTCTCAAAGAGCAACACCAAACCATAAGAGATGGAATTAAGTAGGCTTCTCATTAATAGAAGTACTGGCAACCATCTGTGGAGCGGTCAATCTCAGAGAGGAAGAAACTATCATCCTCTCCACTTTTCCATACAGATACCAGTCCCACGACACCAAAGATGGTAGGAATTTTCAGAAATCAATGATTCGTTCTGAGAGATCTTGTGACGTCTTAATGTCCATCTATCAAGGATAAGTTCAGAATGTATCAAGATCAAAGGCCCTGGAGAAACAGGCAAATATCAAACAAGTGTCAAGGTATAACTAAAAGGGAAGTGAATCAACATATATTTCCCTGCCATATATAATACTGTTTGATATATACATCTGTGCTGTACATGACAAAAATGGCTAAGCTAGTCTGTGCAGGAAAATATAAAGCTATCTACGGATCTATGTGTATGCGGACAATAGCATCTCTCTCTGAAGACGGAGGTAATGCTGCAAGCTCCTGCCCAAGGTTATCTACACTAGCTAGCAGATCTGAGGCCAACTGCATGGTGGCATAATGTCCATCAATGTGGGCACTCATGTCAGCAAAAGTGACAGCCATCTCGGATCGCACTGAAGTACTATCTGTAATGGCCACATCCCTAGCTGATAAGGCGGCATCCCGCTCCACAATCATGGCATCCCTGGCCGATATAGCCTCATCCCTCTCTAACAGAGCGGCGTCTCTCCCATCAAGAGCTGCCAACATCGCGACCTTAGCTTGATCTCTCTCATAGGTCATCAGATGTAAGCTCTGCTCCAAATGGTGTGCTGAATACTGAGTAACAGTAGCACTCGGGGTAGGAGAATCTATCACAAATGCTGGCAACCCAGCAGTCAACTCAATGGTGGGAATGACAGCCTCCTCTATAGGCACCTCATCGTCATAATCAGTTTCATGCACTGTGGATACTTCCGCAGCCAATGCAATCTCTGTCTCTATCCATGCGGAATACTCTGCAGAACTACCTGGATGACTGACAGAAAACTTAGCCAACTCTCGCTGATCCCAACAGGCATACAACCTGGATCTGTCTTTCGCTGACAACTAGTGTGATGCGAAGCGCTAACTCACTGCCCCCTCATATGGATGGAAGTCCTGAAACTGGTCAAACTGACACACCATGGCCAGTGGGTGGTAGGTAATCATGCCCCTTAAACTAGCTAGAGGCAGATAATCCATGCCCGGAGCATGAGTAATGAAGCTGTAGGGTGAGATGAGCCCTGGACACAGCTATATGTCAAACGAATCTCCAATCTCTGCCAGGAAAGTGGACCAAGATGCAGCATCTGTACACTCTGTAGGCTGAAAGGAGTACGACATGGCTATCTCATGGGTCAAACAAAATCCATGACATCTAAAGGTGCCAATCGGTCGCAAGTGTGACATGAACCACACGTAGAGCATGACCGAACTGCCTGTAAATACTCCTGTCGGATAAGTGCAGCAGTATGTAGCTGACCTCAAGGTCTCTACAATGATCATTGGAATAATGGTATGACCCTCCCTGAGAGCTCTCACTGCCACGATAACGCCAATGTCTAGCTCATCCATGTACCGCGGCATGTATACGTATGACAATACACACAGAAGCAGTACATCTACTCTGGCTAAATGCCAATGATCCTCCGGTGTGGTGAAATCCCCAGAATGTCGTGCATAACTGTCCTCAGAGCCAAACTTGTCGATCAGGAAACACTAGGATATCGTATGACCGGATGTAATCTCATCCTACACCACTCTACGCCTCAAACCTGTGAGAGTCATGAACAGTCTACTCATGTCTCCCAGGTAGCATCGTCAAATGTGCGTATTCCTCCAAAGTAAGAGTCAACTCGCAGGTCCCGAAGAAGAATACTTGTCTATCTGATATCCAATGCTCTAGCATGCCCTCTACAAATTCTGGAGGAACCTGAAATATCAGTAGGGTCATAGATGCTGCAATAAATCATCTACGATCACCATGTCTGATGGTGATATACTATCATACCATGATCGAATACCAACTACCACCGCAGATGGTGGGGTATGATCAATACGACTAACTATCGAAGAAGACATTTGTGCATGCCGTGTCATAAGACCATCCAGGGGTCAATACTGAATATCTCTGGATATACAGAAGGATGCCTACTCAAGTCACCCAGAAGATCTGGGTTTGCCACTTGAATACCTGGCAATCCCTGCAAGGAACACGTGCAGCAGGAGCTGGAACCTCGAATGGCACATCCTCCTCCTCGTCCTCGACATTCGGCACCTGAACCCGAATAGGACGCACCACCGTCTCCGCCAAACGACGAGGCTGTCTCATAGAACGGCGTTGAGGCTCTTCAATAGCCCTCCTCCGTACACCAGAAGTGGTCCTGCGGGAACTACTCGGCTGATCTGGGTCCATAATATCTGGACAGCAAATCTTCAAATCACCTCAGAAAGGGTGTGGTAACTCTATACCTGGAGTATTTTTCAAAATACATTTCATGATCACATGCATACATGCACTGTTTTAACATACATATGTTGTAGAGTTAAAAAAATGCATAGCTGCTCAATGCCTACATTTTGGAAAATTTTGCCATAGTTTCCTTTGTAAAGGGTACTATCCACATGCACATAGGCATGACTAGGTGGCCATTCAGTAGCACACCTGTACACAGTCATATACATCCTGTATGCATTCATCACATCACAGTGAAAATCCGTAAGCGTACTCTAATTACCAAGATTATTTACTACTCTACCTTTACTTATTTGTCCTCAAATAGGATAAGAAATGACAGTAAAAGGTATCAATTTGACTGTTTTAAAAGTCAAATTTTCTCACATCATTATGTTCAGCATGGTTTAATACTGACATTTGCTATGTTGAATATTTTTATCAAGTCATATCAATATGCATATTCACTACTATGTGTCTAAATGCATTTCATGCGATAAGTCATTTTCCAACGGACATAAATTGGAAAAAAATACATTCATGTGTTACCGGGGATGTGAAGAACGCTTATGCGGTGATGTAACATGCAAAGTTGCCCTAAACTCAAAGAGATCTGCGAAAAAAACTCGATTTCCTTCATGCAACTTGAAAATGACTTATGAAAGTAATTAGCCACCTATACATAGGCACTACCGGTCAGCAGTCAATCTGCAAAGACTGCAGCCCACCGCAGCCCCTACATGGGTCCCACACCTCTGGCTCGGTCCAGTTAGAGTTGCAAAGGAGGTTTCGCAAGCTGAAAAGGCCAAATCAGGAGTAAAAACGCTACGCGATTGAGCGGAACAACCTGAAAATCTGGTTTTCTATCGGTCAGAGTTAAACTCCCGTCGCCTCAATGGTATTCGCCCGGATAAAGGGTATACGATACCAAAAAGCTCAGCTTTCCCCAACCATGCTCGGCAATACCCCACAACGGTCCGATGTCGTCATTTGCATGGTTACATCTGAACATCCCCGGCGGGGGTTACAACGCGAAATCATAAACTATATGAACATCCCCGGCGGGGGTTACAACGGAAAACCATGAAGCATCTACGCATCCCCGACGGGGGTCACCACGCAATGCAACCATTGAAACACACATCAATGAAGGTCAAGAAACCTTGACATCATGTCAACCAATGACAAGTAAATCCATTAAAGCAACCTTCCTCAGCAAGGTCGACAACACAATACAACCGGTGATACACATATCAAGAGATCGAAAACCACGATAACAACTAACTGTTAGCGATAATCTCGACAAGATGATGGGGAACTTGTGACGCCCCCAAAATTAGGTATACGTCACCCATCTTGGGTCACCACTTACATGGTACAAAATACAAATAAAACTTAATTATACAGCTGTCGTGTAAAATACGACAAAACATATACTGTGAGTTTTAATACAAATATTGTCATCTAGACAATATCCATACCCAATGGAGTTCTTATTCCATTTATTGTCACACTATTTAACAGGATAGTGAGGACTACTAATGCTATCATCTGGACCGTCACCCCATCCCCCGACTCGTTTCAGCTATATTCTCATTTCCTGAAGAGAAAAGAAAAAAGGGTGAGCTCAACTAGCCCAAAGAAGAAATATTATGACTAAGATAATGCAGAATAAATTATCATTAGTCTTCAATAATGTTAAACCGATAAAATATAATAGACATCAAGTTTAACTGCAGCGGAATAAGCAATCCATTAGAAGAGTCAAGTAGAGAATAAAATCTACTATCTTATATAGTTTAAAATATTTTCATCAGTTTTTATCGCTAAGACCCAACTTAACAAATAAACCACATCATCGAATCATCCCTGCACTACGGGCCAAGGATATTCATTAAATCATCAATGGTCATGACTATACCGAATAATCCCTGCTCATAATTATACCAAGTCCATCTCTGCATGTAAGCCAAAGATATACAACAATAAAACCAATAATCAACAATCCATCTTTGCACGTAAGCCAAAGAAATATAATTCAATAAACAACAGTCCATCTTCGCACGTAAGCCAAAGATAACTTTTATCACCATACAAGCATGAGGATGATGACAATGATATAAACATTAATCAATTGAAAACAAGGATAAATATTAAAGACTTTAAATTTATCCAAATATTATCAATCACATAATAAATTCATAATCCAATATCATTAATATCATAACAATATTTTTAATCACTTCTTAAACTTATAAACAATTTATTTCAATTGTTTACACTTTACCAAATAATTCATTTAATCATTCAAAAATGCCATCCTCGTAAGATTTTATTACCAATGATCAAATCCCTTATCAACAATTTACATATACCTTATATATAGGATTTCCAAGCCATAAAATCCTATTCTCCAACTTTGTTACTTCACATAACATATTTAACTCATATGTTCGTAACAAAACTATTTTCATGAAAAATACCAAATCAGTCCCAAAAATATTTCTTTTCTGGGATTAAGTATTATAATATAGTCCTATAATGAACATATATTTTTCTCGGAATTTTTAAAATTCATTTACTATTTTTCAAAAATCAATTTCCAATTAATTCCTTAAGAAATTAGCTACCTCAAGTTTAACCCCAAAAATTCCCAAATCTTGGCAGGACCTTACACATGTTAACATGAGCTTCCAGTTTAAATTTCATGGTCATCGGAGTTATATAACTCCGGTTATAGCATTTTTCGTCGGAAAAACCTAAATATTGAAATGGTCATAACTTGCTCATTTTAAGTCAAAATGAGCTCATTTTTGGACAGGAGGTTCTTTATACCATATACTTTTATGTCCCAAAAGGCCAGAATATTTCTCATAAATTAAGTGGCCGAAAATACCCTTTTCCAGTGATTCCACTTGGAGATGCTACAAAACTCATAGATCTAACTCTAGGACTTTTGACCACACTCAAAAATTCGAAATATAATAGGAGATATGGTCAATTGAATTTCATGTTACGTTTCTACCAAAATCTGATTTTTCAACCCTTTGTGATTTCTAAGAAACTTTCGTGTTTTCACATACTAACTAACATAACTCATTATAACACTTACTAATACTTCACATACCCATGGTTTTCATCAGTCCTATACTTTATTATGACTTTCATCATAATCCACGTAAACAGATCATTTCCATAATTCAATAAGGAATGAATATAAAGGATCATTCACCATGCATGTGGTAATCCATATAGACAGGTTATTCTAACAGAATAATAAAGAATGGAATAACAGAAGAATTCACCATGCATGCGATAGAGACCGCATGACAAAGTTATTCCCAATGTAATAATAAATGCGGAATAATAAATATGGAACCAGGTCAGGTGAAATTCACACCGACAGGATATTCCGACAGAATAATAAAGAATTGAATAACAATAGAATTCACCAAGCATAGGGTATGCCACTTATACAGGTTATGTATAGGGTATGCCGCGTATACAGGTTATTCTAACAGAATAATAAACAATTGAATAACAACAAACTTCACCAAGTATAGGGTATGCCATTTATACAGGTTATGTATAGGGTATGCCGCGTATACAGGTTATTCCAATAGAATAATAAAGAATTGAATAACAAAAGAAGATCATCATGTATAGGGTATGCCGCGTATATAGGTTATTCCAACAGAATAATAAAGAATGGAATAACAGAAGTTCTCTTCATGAATATAAAAGAATAACACCCCTTACCGTAAAACAAGAATATTCCGACTGATAGGGTGAGGATTTTCTTAAAGAAAACTTATACTATGTTCTTCGCTCAAAGTTTCTTAAAACTCTTAAGGAAATACGCTCAAGATTATAGAAGGAGAATTCTCTGAACTTCTGGTGTGAATTCAATTCTAACTAAGCTTCCTATTTATAGAAAAATGGACTGCATAGTAACCAATCCATGGACGGTCCAGATTGATTTACTTTAATCTAACGGTCCATATTTAAAGCAAAATCTTTTAAATAAAATATAATATATTCTATTTATATAAAAAGATTTTTACTATGTAAACACTATGCAGGCACTATGCAAACACTATGCATAATAGAATATAATATATTCTATTTATAGAATAACTTTAATAAAGTATTCTATTTTATATAAAAAGATGTTCTGTTTTATTATGTTAATAATACGAATAAAACAAAACGTCATCATCGTTATAATAATTCATATTATTAATCGACAATAATTGAATCAAACTGAGTGACTTCTCACATAAATATCAATAATCAATACCGTGTGCTACTATGCAATAACGCCAGACATCATTCTTTTACTTTACTAATTGAGTAGTTCAACAGTATCAACGGTAAAACTTCCGCCGTTATTTTTAATAAAATATTTTTATCGTTTTCTCAATCCGACAATAATTCCGTTGTGGGGTCCACCAATGATTGTACCGTCGTACGGATATTCCCTGACAAAAAAAGAATATTTCCCGACCAATCGAATATAATATGACAACTTGCATACTTTGCAAAATTTATAAATACTACCCACAACTATAATATTATATCAAATCCACACCATAATATAAAAAAAATATTTCGAGAAATTTAAATCTTTATCTATAAAATCTGGGATTTTACAGAACATATCATACACATCCTCAATACGGACACAGTTTTATCCCCACAGATCTCTTGCACATAAGAGGTACCTCTATGGAGTATAGGCCGGTGTCTAGGATTCAAGACTTTGGTGTTAGTCCAAACGTCAGTATCCTCGAAGACTTGGATCGCATGTCCAAGCCGTCACTGATTGTCATCCCAACACGAATTTCTGACAATCGTTTATGCATTCTACATACATTTGCATCATGTTGCTGTACATTGCATCATGATAATCTTGCTTGCATTTCAAGTGTCTAAGATTCTTTATCCTATATGTGACGCCCACAAAATTAGGTATACGTCACCCATCTTGGGTCGCCACTTACATGGTACATAAATTCAAACACAAACTTAATTATACATCTATCGTGTAACATACGACAATACATAAACTGAGAGTTCTAATAGGAATATTGTCATTTAGACAATATCCATACTCAAGGAGTCCTCATTACATTTATTGTCATACTATTTAATGTAATAGTGAGGACTACTAATGCTATCTTCGGACCATCACTCTTTTCCCCGACTCGTCCCAAATATATTCTCATTTCAAAGAGAATAAAGAAAGAAAGGGTGAGCTCAACTAGCCCAAGAAGAAATATTATAACTAAGATAATGCGAATAAATTATCAATAGTCTTCAACAATGTTAAACCGATAAAATACAATAGACAACCAAATTTAATCTGCAATGAATATACAATCAATTAAAAGAGTCAAGTAGAAAATAAAGAGTACTATCTTTTAGGTTTTAAAAGTTTTCATCAATTTTATCACTAAGACTCGGTTTAATGAATAAACCACAATATCTAATCATCCCTCGCACCACGGTCAAGGATTTTCATCAAATTATCAATGGTCATGACTATATCTTAGAATCACCCCGTCATAATCATACCAAAAACTATCCATCACTGCATTACAGGCCACTGAGGACTTTTGTCACATCATTTATATCAAGCCATGATTATACCGAATGATCCCTGGTCATAATCATACTAAGTTCATCTATGCACGTAAGCCAAAGATAACATAATATAACATGAGGATGATGACAATGACATAATAATTCAATAAAACAAGTTCACGAATTAATTTATTCAAGAACTAATAACGTCCAAATTGTCAACATGATACTGCTTGCGTAGTAAAATTCAAGAATGCTCGTAAAAATATTTTCATTAAAAATATTGGATGAAGCGCAAATATCAAGGATATTCCACTAAATTCATGGAGTATAAAGTCAAAATTTTAACCAACCGAGTATAATAAATGAATGAAATAACAAAAGAAATCACCATGCATGCGGTATTGATGATGATGTTTATTCCAATGTAATAATAAATACGTAATAATAAAAATGAAACCAGTCCGATGTAAAACACACGCATGATGTGATATTCCAATAGAATAATAAAGATGAATAATAAAGATTTTAACCAGTCCCAGCCGTAAAGCACGTATATGTGATGTTCCAACTAATAATAAAATAATAGAAGAATGTCACCAAGTATAGGGGATTCCGCATATACAAAGTTATTCCAATGTAATAAATAAGAATGGAATAATATAAGGATTTCACCACGATAGGTATTTCGCATATCAAAGTCATGTATAGGTATGCCACTTTTACGAAAGTTATTCCAATGTAATAATAAAGAATGGAATAATGAAGTTCTCTTCATGAATAAAAAAAATAACACCCTTACGAAGTACAACAAATAATATTCCCTACCTTAGAAGAGTTTGAATATTGGAAAAGTGAAGTAGCAAAATACTTTTCTTCTTTCTCTCTATAGTTTCTCTGTAGTTTTCGGTGAATTCCTAAGAAATAATGAAGGAATGAGCTTTCTATTTATAGAAAAATTGAGGGTGGCTCTTGGTCTTAACGAAGGGTCAAAATGACTCTTGGTAATATCAAGAGACAACTACTATTTCATGAAAGGGTAATTAACCTTGGAACAATCAAGAGGCGCTTAACTCTTGGTAATATCAAGGACAACTACTATTCATGAAGGGGTAATTACTATCGATGAAGGTAATTACTATTGACGAAGGTAAATACTATTGACGAAGGTAATTACTATTCACAAAGGTAATTACTATTCACAAAGGTAATTACTATTAACGAAGGTAAATACTATCGACGAAGGTAATTACTATTCACAAAGGTAATTACTATTCACAAAGGTAATTACTATCGATTTAAGGACTCTTAGATGATGACATATGGCCCCCGTAAAATAATCAAACTTACCACAAACGCCTCATAATGTACTTTTATATACATCAAGGATTGAATAAATATTACCACAAATCATTTTATTTTAATCAACACATATTTAATTTTTCAACAATTATTAATCATTTATAACTTGTCGTCTCAATTAATAATTTAATACTATAACATATTATACGATGATAATCGTGACAATAATTGAATCAATAATATAAGAGATATGATGCAACAATTCATCGTAGCAATAATTGAGCATAGGTGAAAGTGACTTCTCACTTAAGCATCAATAATTAATATCGTGTGCTACTATACAACTACGCCAGACATCGTATTTTTTACTTTTACTACTGGGTAGTTCAACAGTTTTACTTGGTAATACCTCTCGCCAAGTTATTTTTTATAGAAAATAATTTTGTTGTTTTCTAACTACGACAATACTTCCGTTGTGGGGTCCACCAATGATTGAGCCGTCGTACGAATAATCCCCGATAAAAAGAATATTCCCCGACCAAACGAATATTTTATAACAACTTGGTTACTTTGAAAAATTTATAAATATTACCCACAACTATAACATTATATCAAATTTATTCTATAATATTCAAAAATAATATTTATAAAAAAAATTCATCTTTATTTATAAAAGCTGGGGTCTTACAACCTCCCCTTCTTATGAAATTTTGCCCTCGAAATTAGGGTACGAACCTGATATGATAAAGAGGTGAGGATACCTTGAATACCTTTATCGTTAAAAATATTAAATTCATCTTCGCAATCCGGCCAAAGATATTCATTAACAATTCATCTTTGCACTACAGTGCCAAAGATATATAACTCAGAAACCAATAATGCTTTGACGCAGCTTAATAGTATCACGACCACGAATTATCCATGCACTACTGGCCAAGGATATTAGTGTTTTCAATTACGGTCATGATTATACCGAATAATCCTTGGTCATAATCATACCAAGTCTATCAATGCACTACGGCCAAAGATGACTTTTACCACATCCATGAATTAATATTTCATTGCTGAGACTCAAATTTCAATAATTAATCCATATCATCGAATCATCCTCGCACTACGTGCCAAGGATATTCATTAGTATCACGACCACGAATTATCCATGCACTACGGCCAAAGATAATCGTGTATTCATTAGTATCACGACCACAAATTATCCATGCACCATGGCCAAAGATAATTGTGTATTCATTAGTATCACGACCACAAATTATCCATGCACTACGACCAAAGATAATCGTGTATTCATTAGTATCACGACCACAAAATTATCCATGCACTACTACCAAAAGATAATCGTGTTTTCAATTACGGTTATGATTATACCGAACAATCCTCGGTCATAATCATACCAAGTCCATCTATTCACGTAAGCCAAAGATGACTTTCAAAGACAATATAAGCATGAGGATAATGATATAAAGAATCAATCAAATGAGATAAAGGATAAATATTAAACATTTATAATATAATTTATCCAGATTCAAGAATATCCCCATGTTATCAATCACTTAATAATCTCATAATCTAATATCATTAATATTATAACAATATTTTAATCACTTCTTAAATTTATAAACAATTTATCTCAATTGTTTACGCTTTACCATATAATGCATTTAATCATTCAAAATGCCATACTCATAAGATATCATCACCAATTATCAAATCCTCATCAAAAATATGCATATACTACTTATATATATAGGATTCTCTAGCCATAAAATCCTATTTTCAACTTTGTTACTTCACATAACATATTTAACTCATATGTTCAGTAATTAAACTATTTTTATGAAAAATACCAAATCAGTCCCAAAAATATTTCTTTTATGGGATTTAGCATAATATAGTCCCATGATGAAAATATATTTTTCCTCGGATTTTTAAAATTCATTTACTATTTTTCAAAAATCAATTTCTAATTAATTCCTTAAGAAATTAGCTACCTCAAGTTTAACTCCAAAAATTCCCAAATCTTGGCAGGACCTTACACATGTTAATGTGAGCCTCCAGTTTAAATTTCATCGTCATCGGAGTTATAGAACTCCAGTTATAGCATTTTTCGTCAAAAAAAAACCTAAATATTGAAATGGTCATAATTCATTTTAAGTCAGAATGAGCTCATTTTTGGACATGAGGTACTTTATAACATATATTTTCATGTCCCAAAAGGCCAGAATTTTTCACATAAATTTAGTGGTCAAATGTTTCTTAAAAGTTTCAAGCAAGAGGCGTTTTTGTAATTTGCAACTTTGGACTCTTTTGCTAAATTCAAATCCACACGAAAATCTCACAAGACCTTTTCCAAAGTGATTCCACTTGGATAAGCTACAAAACTCATAGATCTAACTCAAGGACTTGACCACACTCAAAAATTCAAAATATAATAGGAGATATGGTCAATTGAATTTCATGTTCCGTTTTTACCAAAATCTGATTTTTCAACCCTTTGTGATTTCTAAGAAACTTTCATGTTTTCACATAATAACCACATAACTCATCATAACACTTACTAATACTTCATATACCCATGATTTTCATTAGTCCAATGCTTTTATTATGACTTTCATCATAATCCTCGTAAAAGCAGATCCTTTTAGTTGAAGAAATATTTGAGGGTTTAAGAAATGGGTTTTTGCAGAAATCAATCAATACAAAATTCGATTTCACGCCTAGGGTAGGCTAGGAAATCTTCAAGAATACGCTCAAGAAATTTATTAATGATAGAAATATCATTCAAAACTCGCTACTCTTATCCAAGACTTGGATAAGACGTTACATCGATACCAACTATGACTTCTATCCTTTAACCTAGATAAGACCTCACAATGATACCTATCAACTTGTCATCGCCATTCACGACGTCGCCTACGAGAAAGTCCGGCTTCGCCAGCATTCCACACAAGGAAGTCAACAACGAAAGGATCGGGGCTCTTTACTTATGGCTTGATATAACAAAGTTGATTAACTTTAGGGTTTGGTTACTTTGAATTCAGATAACAAAGTTGGTTAGGAATATGAAAGCTAACAACCTTACAAAAAGAATAATAAGTAGTTAATCAATTGTTTTCAAAAATTACCTCAAAGGCAAGTATTTTCAAAGAGATAAGATCGTGAAAGTGTTTATTTGAAACAACAAGATTAATAAACAGTGGAGGTAACGAAGGTTTCTCCCAACGAAGTTTCAATAGATAAATCAAAGTCTAATTTTTCCGGAGTCAAATTTAAACATTGAACACAACTAGGTAGAATAAAAGAGTGGGTAGAACTTGTATTGAATAAAGTATAGACTTCGCAATAATTTATAATTAATTTACCCGTAATAACTTCGTTCGGGTTTCTCGACAAACGCTCTCGCTTAAATTACCAAGTTTGACTTTACTATAGGGTACATTCGACCCTTAAGTGCTTCTTCACATTCCTGATCCATGATTTGAATCATTATTCTCCGATCCATATCGAATTCGGGTTGACCGCTATGCATGTGGTAATTCGAATTCGATGTTGGTTCTCTCCCAATTCATTCAAAAAGCAAAGTCCATTTCATCTATTTTGGCTTTATTGATCGACGCCTTTTTCTACACTATCAACGCGTTGTGCGCCTTTTACCCATGCATCCTCTATTCTCCTTCGCTCAGGTTGTTTCTTCTTTCAATGATCTTTGATTTTAAATTCTCGATTCCAACTTTAATATCATACACCCCGCCAAAGCGTGATTTTGTTCGAGCATCATATATCGGGTAACCCAATTTTGAATTGTTGTATCCCTTTGTTCCACGACCGCTTGCCGCTTCTTCAACCTCGTTCTTCTAGCTCACGAACACGATTTTGTAATTCTAAGTTTTGATCATAAATTTCTTCTAACCAATTCTCCTCGGTTCCTCTTCTTCCTCTTCTTCCTCACTCTCAGCTGCTATCTCTACAACTAGCTCAAAAGCAACAATTAGTTCTTCATTCACTACGTGGATATCTCTAATTTGTTCCTCGTCCTGACACTACATTAACCTGATTAGTGATTAAAGGTGTCACAACGGTCACATTCACTCCATTGTGAATATTTTCAAATTTGCCATTTCCAAACACCGCCACAACACAAGGGTTAATTAATATATCAAATATTATCCCTATACTCTCGATTTCCACCAATTAAATAACAAATAAACTTAGGTAGGTCATACTAGCGAAGGAATTCCCCCTCACCCCTCCTAGTTCTTATCTCAAGATCTTAGCTAGGGATCATATCCCTAAGCTCGATACCAACCGTGACGCCCCCAAAATTAGGTATACGTCCACCCATCTTGGGTCGCCACTTACATGGTACATAAATTCAAATACAAACTTAATTATACATCCGTCAGTAACATACGACAATACATAAACCGAGAGTTCTAATAGGAATATTGTCATTTAGACAATATCCATACTCAAGGAGTCCTCATTACATTTATTGTCACAATATTTAATGTAATAGTGAGGACTACTAATGCTATCTTCGAGACCATCACTCTTTTCCCCGACTCGTCCCAAAATATATTCTCATTTCAAGAGAAACAAAGAAAAGAAAGGGTGAGCTCAACTAGCCCAAAGAAGAAAAATTATAACTAAGATAATGCGAATAAATTATCAATAGTCTTCAACAATGTTAAACCGATAAAATACAATAGACAACCAGTTTAATCATAAATGAATATGCAATCCATTAAAAGAGTCAAGTAGAAAATAAAGTCTACTATCTTTTAGTTTTAAAAGTTTTCATCAATTTTTATCACTAAGACTCAGCTTTAATGAATAAACCACAATATCTAATCATCCTCGCACTACTATCCAAGGATTTTCATCAAATTATCAATGGTCATGACTATACCGAATCACCCCCGGGTCATAATCATACCAAAAACTATCCATCAACGCATTACAGCCATCGAGGACTTTTGTCACATCATTTATATCAAGCCATGATTATACCGAATGATCCTCGGTCATAATCATACTAAGTTCATCTATGCACGTAAGCCAAAGATAACATAATATAACATGAGGATGATGATAATGACATAATAATTCAATAAAACAAGTTCACGAATTAATTTATTCAGAACTAATAACGTCCAAATTGTCAACATGATATTTGCGCTGTAGAGTAAAAAATTCAAGAATGCTCGTAAAAATATTTTCATTAAAAATATCGGATGAAGCGCAAATATCAAGGATATTCCACTAAATTCATGGAGTATAGAAGTCAAAATTTTAACCAACCGAGTATAATAGCGAATGAAATAACAAAAGAAATCACCATGCATGCGGTACCGATAGATGTGTTATTCCAATGTAATAATAAATACGTAATAATAAAAAAAGCGAAACCAGTCCTAGGTGTAAAAAACACACGTATAGGATATTCCAATAGAATAATAAAGATGAATAATAAAGATTTTAACCAGTCCCAAGTAGAAAGCACTGATATGGGATGTTCCAACAGAATAATAAAATAATAGAAGAATGTCACCAAGTATAAAGGATTCCGCATATACAGGTTATTCCAACAGAATAAATAAGAATGGAATAATATAAGGATTTCACCAAGTATAAGGTATTTCGCATATACAGGTCATGCATAGGGTATGCCACTTTTACAGGTTATTCCAACAGAATAATAAAGAATGGAATAACAGAAGTTCTCTTCATGAATAAAAAAAAATAACACCCCTTACGAGTACAACAAATAATATTCCCTACCTTAGAAGAGCTGAATATTGGAAAAGTGAAGTAGCAAAATACTTTTCTTCTTTCTCTCTATAGTTTCTCTCTCTAGAGTTTCAGTGAATTCCTAAGAAATAATGAAGGAATGAGCTTTCTATTTATAGAAAAACTGAGGGTGGCTCTTGGTCTTAACGAAGGGTCAAAATGACTCTTGGTAATATCAAGAGACAACTATTATTTCATGAAGGGTAATTAACCCTCGAAACAATCAAGAGGCGATTAACTCGTAATATCAAGGGACAACTACTATTTGTGAAGGGTAATTACAATTGATTTAAGGTAATTACTATTGACGAAGGTAATTACTATTGAAGAAGGTAATTACTATTGACGAAGGTAAATACTATTGACGAAGGTAATTACTATTCACAAAGGTAATTACTATTCACAAAGGTAATTACTATTGACGAAGGTAATTACTATTCACAAAGGTAATTACTATTCATAAAGGTAATTACTATTGACGAAGGGACTCTTAGATGATGACATATGGGCCCCCCATAAAATAATCAAACTTACCACAAACGCCTCATAATGTACTCTTTATATACATCAAGGATTGAATAAATATTACCACAAATCATTTTATTTTTAATCAACACATATTTAATCTTTCAACAATTATTAATCATTTATAACTTGTCGCCTCAATTAATAATTTAATACTATAACATATTATATGATGATATTGTGACAATAATTGAATCAATAATATAAGAGATATGATCGCAAAGAATTATCGTAGCAATAATTGAGCATAGGCGAGTGACTTCTCACGTAAGCATCAATAATCAATATCGTGTGCTACTATACAACTACGCGTATTCATCGTATTTTTTTACTCCCGGTAGTTCAACGGTTTGGCGGTAACACCTCTGCCCGTTATTTTTTATAGAAAATAATTTTGTCGCTTTTCTAACTACGACAATACTTCCATTAATAAGGTCCACTAATGATTGAGTAGTCGTCTGAATATTCCCCAAACAAAACGAATATTTTATAACAACTTGCTTACTTTGCAAACTTTATTAATATTACCCACAACTATAACATTATATCAAATTTATTCCATAATATTCATAAATAATATTTATAAAAAAAATTCATCTTTATTTATAAAAGCTGGGGTCTTACACTATACATGCATCGCACTGCATGAATATGATAAAGAGGGGCATCTGTAGACACTCAAAATTTTCTGCACTCCTATTACTAACATTACAGGAGGGTAGATTCGTCTTTTGGAGATAACCCTGAAAGACAACTTACAACAGTTCCGGATACTATCGGAAGTTTCGTTCCCGGAACACAAACCGGGAGCATTGGTTTCAAACCTGGAACACACTGGGAACGTCATGTCCAATCTCGGAGATAACCCCGAGATATACAGATCAAAAGACCGACAACAACACCGGAGAGGACAGTCCTATCTTGGCGATAACACCGCGACGTTCTGTTACAGTCCCAGAGACAACACTGGGAATAGCAATCCCATCCTTGGTGATAACCCCAAGGAATGCCCTCGCAGTTCCGGCGATAACTCCTGAATTGCTTGTTTCAACCACATGCAATCAGCTTCAATCACAGATGATAGTGAGGCACACAAACAAGCAGTTCAATCTCAGCTGTAACCCTGAGCAACGTCTGCTTTCCGCTTAAATCGGCGATAACCCCGGTGAGGAGTCACCAACGTCATCTCACAACGTCAACAAGATGATATCGCAGCATACCAACAAGTAGTCCAATCTCAGTTGTAACCCTGAGTAACGTCTACTTTCAGCTCAACCCGGCGATAACCCCGACAAAGAGTCAAACATCATCTTGTTCGTCCGACAAATGGCACGTCGTCTCAACATTTTAGACGTACATACATACAACAATGTCCCGAATAACCGAGGAATTACAATCCCGAGTGACTATTACGTGTGGCAGTACTTTGGATAGAATTTAAAGCTTGAAGACCATGGGCATGGACCCCTCTTCATGACTTTGTACAACCTCTAATCCATGTCATTACGTAACTCTCGACACCAGCGGTCCGAAGAAGTACAGATACGCTTCGTTTGGATGCTAGGATTGAAGTTCTGCAAGTTCGATTGGACATTACAGTACGCAAGTGCACGTACTACGAGACGATGAGACCCGCCAGGCCTGGGCCCACCACGACCAGCCGCAGGTAGACCTGCGACTGCTGCAAGTAGACCTGCGGCCATCAGTCTATAAATATAAGGCTTGGGGTCAGCCATTTCAAGAGAGGAGGGAGGGAAAAAGGCGAGGAAGCCCTGTCCATTTAGCTCTGCATACACATCTTTTGAGAGTTTCCTCTTTTTTAAACACTAGTGAGCTTATATATATCTTGTTTTATCCCAAAAAAGTCGAGTGTTCATACATTTGAAGTCAAAGAAGTCTACTTTGGCAGTTCACTGTAAGCCTTCTTGTATTCTAGAAAGCTTCTTTGTTCTATTATTACACACTGTTGCACACATTGAGAGTCGTGTGAGTGTGTTTGCCCGGACTTATGTCCGTGGTTTTCATTTCTATCTGTATATATATACGAATATATATATATATATATATATATATTTCTTATATATGGACTAACATTATCGAAGTTATGCCTCGATTGAGCCTGAACTTGATGCCCGAGCGTTTATTTGCTTTTTGTATATATATATATATATATATATATATATATATATATATTATATATATGAATCGTGGTCGGACTGCATCGATGAGCCCGGATTTTACATCCTGAGTGTTTAATTGCTTATATATATATATATATATATATATATATATATAATCATTATCGGACATATCTCGATGAGCTCGATTTTACATCCTGGTTGCATTTACTCGCTTTTATATATATATATATATATATATATATAATTGTTTGTCAGACATATCCGATGAGCCTAGATTCACATCCTGCATTTATCGCTTTTATATATATATATATATATATATATATATATATATATATATATATATATATACATTTTCTATCGAACTGAGTTCACTTAAGTGGCCTTTTACGCATTTCTTTACATTTCGTCCCTTTGAGTTCACTTCGTATGGTGATCGCTTTTAAAGCTTTATTTACATTCCGTCCCTTTGGAGTTCACTTCGTATGCGGTGATGCATTACGACTTTATTTACTTTTCCTCACCCCCCCATGGAGAATAATTCGTGGTGGCGGATCATGTCCATATATATATATATATATATATATATCGCTTTTACATATATATATTGCTTGCTGTTTGATTCCCCATGGAGAATAATTCATGGTGGCTATCACGTCAGTATATATATATTTACAGCTTATATATATATAACTGCTTACTGCTTTCCCTATCAATTGCATTATCTTGTGAGCCTAGGAATCATGTGATCTTACAGATTCAGAATGATGAATCTAGATTCGGTTCCCGTGATGGACATTTTTCAGCTGTAAGCAGCTTGTACATTATTTTACAGTGTTTGAGTTTCCATGGATGGCTGTTATGCCCGTGAGGAATTCAACACTGCTGTATATTATTTTCGCGCAGATGCTTCGCATCTCGAAAATAAAAACAAACAAGCCGAACATTTAATAATAAAATGGAAGTATCAAAGGCCTCAATTACTATTGAGCACAGGGTTTGAAAAACCTCTTTTTATAAAACATCATTGCTATATCTTGTTTAAAACTGAATTTTTCTATAAATTCAAACCCTATGTATATAGGTGCGAACGAGGCATAACACTACTTCCAAATAATTGCACATTGATCCACACACACACACACACATTCATATAACAGTTTCTTTGAAGAGTGGCGGTCACCGTGGCAACACGGATGTCGGGGGTGCCTAACACCTTCCCTCCGCATAAGCAAGCCCCCGAACCCTTAATGAATCTCGATTTCACATACCTGTTTAGCAGTGTCAAATCACTGGGTCAATGTGCAAACCTTTTTGGTTGCGTTGGTGCAACCAGTTAAATACACCAACTGGCGACTCTTAAAGTCAAATCGTCGATATTATATATGTCGGACCTTTTTCACTTATTTTTTCAAACAAATCTCACCTTAACATGAGAACACCAAAGAACAAGTAACGAAAAGGGACATTTAAAAATCCCGACGTCGACAACTATCATATCAAGCCATAAAGACTTTCGTTTATTGAAAAACGGATGTCAAGCTTTCTTAGCCCATGTCATGGACTTGAACAAAAATACGTCAAATTTGAATAATATTTTTGTTGTTAATGAATTTTCTGACGTATTTCCTGAAGAACCAACTTATCTTTAATCAACACCTTTTATTCATCAATTATTTATACATTTTCAATCTTTCAACAATTATTCACAATTATTAACATAGATTCACAATACTTCCAACTGGTATAATTATATCATATAAAATAATATGAGTCACAATGCAATAACTACTGTGACAATTATTCAATAAAAGACTGAGTGACGTCTTACGTAATTAAGAATCAATAATATGAATCACTGTACAATAATTATTGTGACAATTATTGAATGAAATACATGGTGACTTCTTATGTAAGAATCAAATCAATACCTTACTATAAACAATTTAAATTCTATTAAAAGTAGGAATCAACACCAAATCATATTTATCTCGAATAACATATAAACCGACTAACAATTCATTATTCATTCAAGTTGTCTTTATTTATCGCATAAAATCATTATTCATATTCCAAAACTTTACAAGTGAATAATAAAACTTGACAAATCTAAAACCTCATATATGACAATCCACTATTATGATATTATCACCATTTTTACTTTAACAAAAATATTATTTTTGTTTTTATCATAACTCATTCATTACTAGTGCGTTTACACCCCGACACCTCATGAGCTTACTAACACTTCTAAAATATTTAAAAATATGATTATGAACTTTCCAAACAATTTTCACATTTTTTAGATTATCCCACAATTTTCTGTAATTATTTCTATTTATAAAAACTATCATTTAATAGCTTCAAAATAGAAATACCCACTCCACATACTTATATATCTTAAAAATATCATCAATATTAATATTACATTATTATAATATTTTTCAAATAGAATTTATAATTTTCACCATTCATAGAATTTTTATGAATTTCCTCTATTTTGAAACTAACCACAAATAACTTAAAAATACAATAAATATTTACATTATTTAATAATTTTTCAAAATTGTCCGTAAATTATAAAATAACGTTATAAGATTTTTCACCAAGTTTCATAATTTTTCATCATTCAAAGAATTTTCTATGAATTTCTTCTATTTTCAAACTAACTATAAATAGTTTTAAAATACAATAATTACTTCTGCTTTTCAATAAATCATCAAAAATTTATAGAAATTCTAAGATGATATTATAAGCATTTTGTAAAAATATTTTAGCCCAAATAATTTTTCTGATAAATTAATTATAATTCCCAATATTTAGAAACTTCATTAATTCATAATAATTATCCCCTTTTATCAGAAAATTACAGATCTTATAACCTGTCCATCAATGAACTACAGGCTAATGAGGACTTTCACCACATCATTCATCACATTACGGTCATAATTATACCGAATAATCCCTGGTCATAATCATACCAAGTCCATCTACGCATCGTAAAGCGAAAGATGACTTTCATCATAATATAAGCATGAGGATGATGACAATGACATAATAATTCAATAAAACAAGTTCAAGGATAAATTTTAAAGATTTACAATTTAATTTATCCAGAAATCAATAACGTCCAATTTGTCAACATGATACTGCTTTGTGGAGTAAAATTCAAGAATAATATTGTACCCAAAAATAATTTTGACCGAAAAAAATCAATTTTTCATCGTGAATAGTACCCCGTGAATAGTACTTCAAGAATAGTACCTCGTGAATAGTACCTCGACATGAAAAGTACTCCAAATACCCGAGTGAATAATATTCGGGGTGAATAATAATCGGGTGAATAGTAAAACGTGAATAGTACTCCGACACGAAAAGTGTCCTGAATACCCGAGTGAATAATACTTGAGTGAATAGTAATCAGGTGAATAGTAACACGTGAATAGTAACTCGTAAAAGAAAAATACCAAAGAAAGTGATATTCCATGACGAGTACAAAAGAAATGATATCTCATACGAATATAATAGAATATACGAAACTACAAATGGATTTTCACCCGCCATGCGGTAATTGACGTTGATAGATCATTTCCACAATTTAATAAAGAATGAATACGAATGATCATTCACCATGCATGCGGTAGTCCACACAGACAGGTTATTCCAACAGAATAATAAAGAATGAAATAACAAAAGAATTCACCAGGCATGCGATAGACCGCACAGACAAGTTATTCCAACAGAATAATAAAGAATGGAACCAGGTCAGGCGTAATCCGCACAGACAGGATATTTCAATAGAATAATAAAGAATGGAACCAGGTCATGCGTAATCCGCACAAACAGGATATTCTAACAGAATAATAAAGAATAGAATAACAACGAAATTCACCGTAGGCATCTGATAGATCGCACGCATGGGTTATGCCAATGTAATAATAAAGAATAGAATAATAGAAGAATTTCACCATGTATGCGGTACTTCGCATAGACAGGTTATTCCAACATAATAATAAAGAATGGAATAACAACTCTTATGAGTATTGAAAGAAAATAACTCTCTTCATGAATACGAAAGAATAATACCCCTTACCTTAGAAGAAAACTGGATACTGGAATAGTGAGGTAGCAGACTTCTCTTCTTCTTTCTCTCTATAATTTCTCTCTATAATAATTGCTCTATAACTTTAGTGAATTGGTGAAAAATAATAAAGGAATGAGCTTCTATTTATAAGAAATTATAGTTTCAATAATTGCATATTTTGGGGCTCAAAATATTACAGTATAATACCTTCCTCTTTTTCTTCATTTTTAATTTAGTCCTGCAAGTATTATCAAACTTGCACCACCTCCCCTAATAGTAAATAATGTGAATCAATAGTTCAATCATGTGAATCAATAGTTATAATCATGTGAAAATACGAATTACAGTATAGTACCTCCATCTATACCTCCATTTTTAACTTAGTCATGCAAGTATTATCAATCTTACACCACGTCCCCTAATAGTACAAGAATGTGAATTAATAGTACACACATGTGAATAAATAGTTATAATCTTGTGAATTAATAGCAATTAATTGCTCATTTATCCGATTAATTACCCGATTGGTCAGTATAACTTCCAGACATCAATTAATATTGAAATAAATGTCAATTTCCATTAACATTAATAATTCCAACACAATGGAACTATCAATTTCATCTTTAATCAACACGAACTTATTCATCATTAATATTATAACTCACAATATTTAACAAGCAGGTTGTTCCCAGGAAAGGGGGGCTTTCCGATAAGGATTTCTCCCTATTGGCGCGCAATTAGATTATCTAACCTCTCCTTGACAGATCTTCTAGACATTGTCAATATTGCAAATAATAATATGAATAACTTTGTCGTCTCAATTATTGATTTAATAATATAACATATTATGCAGATGAAACTGTGACAATAATTGAATCAATAATATGAGAGATATGATGCATCAATTACTGTAGCAATATTTGAGTATAACTGAGTGACTTCTTACGTAAGCATCAATAATCAATACCGTGTGCTACTATACAACCACGCGTATTACTGTACTTTTACTACCGGGTAGTTCAACAGTTTTAATAGTAACACTTTCATCGTTATTTTTATAAAAAGATAATTCCATCATTTTCTAAATACGACAATACTTCCGTTGTGGGGTCTACCAATGATTGTGCCGTCGTACGAATATTCCCGACAAAAATAATATTCCCCGACCAAACGAATATTTTATAACAACTTGCATACTTTGCAAAATTTATAAATATTACCTACAACTATAACATTATATCAAATCCACACCATAATATTCAAAAAAATATTTTGAAAAATTTAAATCTTTATTCATAAAATTTGGGGTCTCACAATCTCCCCTCCTTATAAAATTTTGCCCTCGAAATTTACATACGTACCTGGTATGTCGAAGAGATGAGGATACCTTGACTTCATTTTAGATTCTAACTCTTGAGGTATAACCTTTGAGTGTCGAATATGATCCTTCTTATCCAAGATTTTAACACATATCTCCTCATACGTTAAATCTTCTGCTATCTCATCTAGTTTTAATTTAATAAAGTGGTTCGGGTTGTCCATATATTTACGTAACATCGATACGTGAAAAACGTTATGAACACGCGACATACTTGACGGTAAAACGAGTCTATAGACCACAGTTTCTACTCTATCGAGGATTTCAAATAGACCAATAAAATCGAGGGTTGAGATAACGCCTTCTTGAACCTTCTTCTTCACATTCATCAGATTCGGGTGTGTAGCTTGAGCGGCTTTAACTTTATCGATTAAAGTCGATTCTATTCGTATATTCGCTATCTTCACATGAGTCCCTAAAGTCTTTAACTCTATCTCCATCATTCGTAAGTTATAAGAAATGGATTTTTGTGTTAACAACATCGCACTCGTAAACGCATACGATCTTTTACTCAATGCGTCAGCTACCACGTTTGCTTTTCCTACGATGGTATTGAATGGTTCGATCGTAATCTTCAACAGCTCGAGCCAACGTCTTTGGCTACGTTCATTTTAGTTGAAGAAATATTTGAGGGTTTGAGAAATGGGTTTTGTACTGTGGTCAATACAAAATTCGATTTCATGCTCTAAGGGTAGGCTAAGAAATCTTCAGGAATACTTCAAGAAATTTATTAACAATAGAAATATCAATCAAAAACTGTGACTCTCATCCAAGACTTGGATAACACATGAAATTAAGGTTTCTACTAATGAAGTTTCAACCGATAAGTCAAAGTCTAATTTCTCCAGAGTCAAATTTAAACGTTAGGCGCAAGCAAGAGAGATAAAAGAATGGGTAGAACCGATATCTAATAAGGCATAGACTTCGCAAGAATTTATAATTAACAAACCTGTGTTAAATTCGTTCGGGTTACTCGCTTTTTGAGAAGTCACAAAAAACGCTCTTCCTGAAACCATCGACTTTATTTTGTTCGTATCCGTCTTTGGTGCCACTGTCCCAGCTGGACTTGACTTTGGTGCACAACAAAATCGGGCTAGGTGACCTTCTTTTCCATAATTATAATATGCTTTGGACTGCTGCGTACAGTTTGGACTAATGTGTCCCTCCCCTCCGCATTTGTAACATACGACCGGCAGTCATTCTCCTTCCTTAAAAGGTGCTGGTGTTGCTGTCTTTCCATCATTATTGAACCTTCTCTTCTTGAAATTTCCACTTCTATTATCTTGGCCATGATTACCACTGAAGTGGTTAACATTCTTGGCATGATAATTTCCCCCATGATGGTTATCATTATTCTGATGGTCGTTGCCACCGGTATGATTATTATCGTGTTGTTGGTCGTTACCTTTTAGTTGTGCTGACTCATTATCGCGCTCCACTAACTGAGCCCTATTCACAACATCTAGATATAAATAAAGTTTGTGAGAAATGAGGTATTGACGTATTTCTGGTTTCAAACATCTTAGAAACATTCGCTCCTCATTATCGACCAAATGAGATGCAAACCGGGATAACTCCGCAAATTTAACCTCGTATTGCGACACGGTCATATTATTTTGCTCCAACTTTATAAACTCCACCTCCTTCATGTGACGAATACTTTCAGGAAAGTACTTGTCGTTGAATAATTCTTGGAACTTCTCCCAAGACATCTTCAGTGCGGCAGGTTGAGTATGTTTTACTGATTCCCACCGGTAATTTGCCTCTCCTCGCAACATGAAGGTGGCAAAGGGAAAATTTTGCTCCTCTGAGCATTCCAAGACATCAAATATCTTGGTGATCTGCTTTATCCACGTCTCTGCCTTAAGTGGTTTTGGCTCTCCCAAAAACTCCGGTGGTCCCAGCTCCTTGAACTGCTTAGCAGTGACCAACCGTGGGTTACCATTGTTTCCACCTGCATTTTGAATAGGAGACTCTCTCACCTGATGTTGCATGAATTGCATAAAGCCTCTGAACATCCCATCGTTCATCATCTGATCGGTGTTGTTGTTTATAGGAGGATTATCGCCATCCTATTGCACATTATCCTAGATATTGATCGTTGATGACTCAATGGTCTCATGTGCTTCATTGCTTATCTCAACATTTTCAGATGCCATTTTCAAACACTGTCACAAAACAAGGGTTAATTAACATGTCACATTTTATCCCTATACTCTAACCGAACACTGTCACAAAATAAGGGTTAATTAACATGTCACATATTATCCCTATACTCTGACCGACCAATTAAATACCAAATAAACTTAGGTAGGTCATACTAGCGAAGGAATTCCCCGTCTCTCCCCTCCTAGTTCTTGTCTCACATCTCAGCCAGGGATCATATCCCTAAGCTTTGATACCAACTGTGACGCCTCCAAAATAGGTATACATCACCCATCTTGGGTCGCCAGATACGTGGTACATATATCAAATACAAACTTAATTATACAATCGTTGTGTAAAATACGAAAAAACATATGCTGTAAGTTTTAATACAAATATTGTCATCTAGACAATATCCACACTCAATGGAGTCCTTATTATATTTATTATCATACTATTTCATAGAATAGTGAGGACTACTAATGCAAACATCTGGACCGTCACTTTATTCCCCGACTAGTCCCAGCTACGTTATCATTTCCTGAAGAGAACCATGAAAGAAAAGGGTGAGCTCAACTAGCCCAGTAAGAAATATTATGAGTAAGATAATGCAGAATAAATTATCCTTAGCCTTCAACAATATAACAACTGATAGAATATAATAGACAACAAGTTTTAGATCAAAAACTGCAGCATAATAAGCAATCCATTAGAAGAGTCAAGTAGAGCATAAAATCTACTATCTTCTATGATTTAAAAAGTTTTTCATCAACTTTATCGCTGAGACTCAACTTAATAAATAAAATCAAATCATCCCTGCATCACGGCTAAGGATACTCATGTAATCATCAATGGTCATGATTATACCAAATAATCCCTGGTCATAATCATACCAACAACTGTCCATCAATGAACTACAGGCTAATGAGGACTTTCACCACATCATTCGTCACATTACGGTCATGATTATACCGAATAATCCCTGGTCATAATCATACCAAGTCCATCTATGCACATAAGCCAAAGATAACTTTCATCACAATATAAGCATGAGGATGATGACAATGACATAATAATTCAATAAAACAAGTTCAAGGATAAATTTTAAAGATTTACAATTTAATTTATCTAGAAATTAATAACGTCGAATTTGTCAACATGATACTGCTTTGTGGAGTAAAATTTAAGAATAATATTGTACCCAAAAATAATTTGGACCGAAAAGAATCAATTTTTCATCGTGAATAGTACCCCGTGAATAGTACTTCGAGAATAGTACCCCGACATAAAAAGTACTCCAAATACCCGAGTGAATAATATTCAGGTGAATAGTAATCCATGAATAGTAACTCGTGAATAGTACTCCGACACGAAAAGTGCCTCGAATACCCGAGTGAATAATACTAGAGTGAATAGTAATTGGGTGAATAGTAACCCGTGAATAGTAACTCATAAAAGAAAAATACCAAAGAAAGTGATATTCCATGACGAATACAAAAGAAATGATATCTCATACGAGTATAATAGAATATACGAAACTGCAAATGGATTTTCACCCGCTATGCAATAATCCACATAGACAGATCATTTCCACAATTTAATAAAGAATGAATATGAAGGATCCTTCACCATGCATGCGGTAGTCCACACAGATAGGTTATTCCAACAGAATAATAAAGAATGGAATAACAAAAGAATTCACCAGGCATGCGATAGACCGCACAGACAGGTTATTCCAACAAAATAATAAAGAATGGAACCAGGTTAGGCGTAATCCGCACAGATAGGATATTCCAATAGAATAATAAAGAATGGAACCAGGTCATGCGTAATCCACATAGACAGGATATTCCAATAAAATAATAAAGAATGGAATAACAATGAATTCACCGTGCATGCGATGAGATCGCATGACGGGTTATTCCAATGAATAATAAAGAATGGAATAACAGAAGAATTTCATCATGTATGTGGTACTTCGCATAGACAAGTTATTCCAACATAATAATAAAGAATGGAATTACAACCCTTACGAGTATTGAAAGAAAATAACTCTCTTCATGAATACGAAAGAATAATACCCCTTAACTTAGAAGAAAACTGGATACTGGAATAGTGAGTTAGCAGAATTCTCTTCTTCTTTCTCTTTATAATTTCTCTCTATAATAATTGCTCTATAGCTTTAGTGAATTGGTGAAAAATAATGAAGGAATGAGCTTCTATTTATAGGAAAATATAGTTTCAATAATTACACATTTTAGGACTCAAAATATTACAGTATAATACCTTCCTCTTTTTCTTCATTTTTAATTTAGTCCTGTAAGTATTATCAAACTTGCACCACCTCCCCTAATAGTAAATAATGTGAATCAACAGTTCAATCATGTGAATCAATAGTTATAATCATGTGAAAATACGAATTACAGTATAGTACCTCCATCTATACCTCCATTTTTGAAATTCAGATAAGGCAAACTTAAAAGGGGGGGTTGAATAAGTGTGGATACAAACTATGACCAATTTAAAAACTTTAAACCAAATTAATGAATATAACCTACTATATTAATGAATGCAGCTTGCTGAATGAATATAGTCTACCGAATTAAATTTTTGTTTAAGAAAATATATTGGTGATTTTATAAGATAAAAATATTTAAAATTCTCACGATGAAATAGATAACTAAATTTTATTAAGCAAATCAATTATCTTGAGTGATATAAAGATAAAGCAAGTAATAAAAAATAACACCAAGATTTTTTGCGTGGTTCAGCTATTACCCTCTATAATAATAGCCTATTCCACGTCCAATACCAACTAGTATTGGAGACTCACTTTTATTTCTTTAAAAAAACTCTTGTTATAAAACAGATTCTATAAAATTGAATTACAACAATTAACTTGAGCACTCTTGCTCCTTGTGCACCAATGCACCCCTTAAGCACCTATGCTTCCTTGAACCTGTTTGTAAACAAACCTTAATCCACCTAGATTAAATTTCCTTAGACAACACTAAGTCTAAAAATGAATTAAGATTACAATAATAGAGGTCTAATGATCAAAACAAATAAACAATTTAACAATGCAAGGCTCAATAATGAATGCAATGATCAAATAGAAAAGTAAAAGATATCACCAATATTATGCCCACGAAAATTGCTGATTTTCTTTTTAATCTGAGTATGAAAGCACATCAGCTGGAATATTGCACCGAAAATAATGAAATAACTTCTCAAATATGTAAGTGAAATAATTAATGTAAGTGTTGTATTTTTCACTGATGTCAGAACTTCTTTTTATAAACCAGCAAAAAAATATTACCGTTGTTATTCAACACAATTCCGTTAAAAAATATTTTGTTGCCAACAAATAAGTAACGTTCCAAAACAAATATATTCGTTAATTGCTAAGGAATGAAAAATCCAATTATCTTGGTAGTTATAAATATGTGTTGGACTCTTTTAATAATAATCCAAAATAGAGTCTAAGTCAGACATAAAGAGTAACTCAAGACTATTTTCCATAAAGTCTGCTGCAATCACTTATCATGATAATAACGGAACAAATTCCAACTCTTCAAAGATAATCATGATTTCTTATTTCCAAGGTATATGCTAATTAAAACTCTACCGCCATATACAATTTACCACTAACAGATAATGATTACTCCTCAAACGGCACAAATAACTTTTCAGCTTACAATACATGAATTATCTTCACATATGTAACACTTAATTAATTCGGACAGTACTCTTACGCATGCATGCAAAATCATTTCTCTTAATAGCATATAGTAATGAATAACAAATTTTTAGATATGCACATGATCATATTTAATGCACACATAAAATGTCCTAGAGCCTTGAATTGAAAAATCAAATATTTACAATGACCTTACATATTTTCCTTAAGACTCAAAACTTCTTCAAACTTCTTGAATAATCCATCAAGCAATTCTTGAAACAATTTCCTGAAATTCACAATAAAGAATTTAGTACCAATGAACAAGTCATCATCAAAACATTAGGCTAGAACGTGATATAATCAACATTCTCCCCTAAATTCATGTATATAACTTAATTCGGGATAATTTAGTAGAACTTTATATATTAGTATCATACTTAACCAAATTCATAAATAATATTAACCAAATGAAAGCATCGGTCTTATCATGGAGCAAAACACAATCACCATCGGTTTTAAACAACACCATCGGTTTTTAAACAACCAGCAAATATATACTACCAAAAATTAAGTGAAAACCACGATCTTTAAAACAGGTTTAAATGAAAAAATATGAAATTCTCCCCTTTGTCATCATGCAAAAAGAGAGGTCCACAATCAATCAATATCCTCGAGATAACGATAAACTTTACCTCTTGACTTAATTGACATGTGTTCCGATTAAATTTTCGTTGGAGTGCTTCAACCATAGCCAGTGTCTAAATCTCAAACCCAGCCTGAAGATCAATAAATTCATCTTCAACACAATGATATAACTTGTTAATCTCTGGAGCAGTCATAGGTAGTTTTACTTTTTCAAGAGATACAAGTCGATTTCTTATTTCGACCAAATCAGCTTGCACAGAATTTTGATTGCGTAGAATCTCTTGTAAAATAAAAGCGATATATCGTGCCCATTAGAATTTGGTAAAGAGGATGAAGATAAATCGGGGGAGTAGGAGAAGGCGTAGGGAGGATCGGGATATAAGACAAACAAACTCACCACAGCATGAAAAGTAATATGAGATTTTGTCGAGTTAAGCGATAACGATAAGCTCATGATTTGTGACAGAAATTTCATCATCAAAAGAGATTTTAAAATGTTGGAAAATTTTTGTTAAAAACTTGCTGTAAAGAAGACACTTCTTGGTTTGATTTAATGCAACTTTGCATATATGACAACATCATTTGAGAAAAATTGAAAATTATGCCCTTAATAATCATAGCCACAACAACTAAATCATGATAAGTGAAATCGCTCCATCTTGCCAAAGTGAAAACAAATTATACTTAACTAACTTATGTAACACACATGCGATGGGACAAACATTTACGCTTTTAGGAAGAAAGCAGTAAGAGAAAATCATTCATAACAATATGAAGTTATTCCAATGGATGAAAAGGAATATTAGCGACACCTTTGAGAGTGAAAGGAAAAGGTCCGATGAAAGAAATACCAAGAATGCTACAAAAATCAATACTTGTAAAAAATAAGGACTTACCCTTAAAAATGTGGTAAAACAAATCCCCATTGCATTCAAGATTGGTGTACAATTGTTGGACTAACAGAGGATAAGCAATAGTAGGATGGAGCGAAGATATAGAAAATGTTGCAATCGGTGAAGAGTTTTTCAAAAATAGAGTGTTTTAGATAAAATTGATCCGGATATTTTCCATACACAAACTACTTTATAGCAATGGAGTTTTTAAAATGAGTTTTGAAACTAGGTCCTCTAAAGAAATTTTCTTACGCAAATCAAAAGAGGATGAAAATGGATTTACCAGATTTGAAGGGGACTCATGGGCGTGAGAAAATTGTTCTTCATCCACCGGTTATTTCAACTTGCCCTAGTAAGAAGGTTCGACATCCAAGCTTTTAGGAAGAGAAACTAGAATTTGAGTCATCGGATATTAGTGTGGCATCGGATAACTCATGCACAGAAGATTTCTTATGTACTCGTTTGTATTTCATCTTTGTTCCCGTAAGGTGCTTCAACGAAGATCCATCTTCGTTTGATTTCCCAAACGATCGATTGCTAGCCCTAGTTTTCATGGTGTGATAGATTTTGTGAAAGTGAAACAAAAAGTTTTGGGTAAATGATGGAGATGTAAGATCAGAAAAATAGCTGAAGATATAAAGATGTACGAAAGTAGAAGTTAATCAAGAGTCTGTCACCGAAAGACATGCGTCTTTTTAATTTTTGAAAAACTGTTCGGTTGCTGTTCCAAGCTTCAAGGTAGAAGTCTTTACGTCTCCCACTTAATTGATATCCGGCGATAAACATGATTTTTAATAGACCGTATCTAGAATATCATTTAAGCAGATAAGGAATGTCTAACAAATATATTTTATCGGATATCATGCGAAAAATAAATAATTTCATATAAAATATAAACCGCATGTAGTTAATTTAAACTACACCATGCACATTCCAAGTTCTCTTCAGTAGCAAACAAAACCTTTCCTCACTCAAGGGTTTAGTAAAAATATTTGCTAATTATTTTTCTTGAGAAATAAAAACCAATTTGACTAACCCTTTTGAAACATTATCCCTTAAAAATGATGTCTTACCTCTATATGTTTTGTACGTGAATGCAAGACAGGATTCTTTGATATGTCAATAGCACTAGAATTATCACAATATATAGGCACATTATTGCATATAATATCAAAATCACACAAATTTTATTTCATCCATAATATTTGAGAACAACAACCCCTACAGACTAAATATTCACCTCGGTGAGTTGATAAAGCAATCGATGTTTGCTTTTACTATGCCACCAAAACAAGACTATGTCCCAAAAATGTACAAGCACCACTTGTGTTTTTCTATCAATTTGAAATCCTGCGTGATCGACATCCTGAATAACCCATTAGATTAAAATTATTACATATAGGATAAAATAATCCTAAATTTATAGTACTACTTAAATATTTAAAAATTCTTTTAACTGCTTGCAAGTGGGATTCTTTGGGTTTTGCTTGAAATCGAGCACAAAGACATACACTATACATTATATCAGGTCTAGATGCAGTTAGATATAATAAAGAGCCAATCATACCGCGATATTTAGTTACCTCTGCATCTATACCTTTATCATTTGATGTGAGCTTTATCGATGTACTCATTGGTGTAGCCTTTGGGTTGGTTCCTTCAAAACCAAATTTTTTCAGTAACTCTTTTGTGTACTTCGTTTGATGAATATAGATCCCTTCCTTTGTTTGCTTGATTTAAAGTCCCAAAAAGTAATTTAGCTCTCCCATTAAGCTCATATCAAATTCCTTATACATACACTTTGAAAACCACTCACGAAGAAAATCATTAGTAGCACCAAATATTATATTTGAACAATGATAATTTCTTGTTTTTCATGTTTAATAAATAATGTAGAATCTATTTTACCTCTAGTTAAACCGCTTGAAATAAGATACTTACTCAACCTTTCGTACCAAGCCCTTGGAGCTTGTTTGAGACCATAAAGGGCTTTCTTCAGCTTAAAAATATGGTTGGGATATTTCTCATGTTCGAATCCAGGAGGCTGTTTGACATAAACTTCTTCATTGATGTATCCATTAAGAAACGCACTCTTTACATCCATTTGATAAAGCTTGAATTTCTTGTAACAAGCAAATGCTAACAAGATTCGAATATACTCTAGTCTTGCAAATGGAGCATAAGCTTCTTCATAATCGATTCCTTCTTGTTGATTATAACCTTGAGCCATTAGCCTTGCTTTGTTGAGAGTGATTGTCCCATGCTCATCAAGTTTGTTTTTGAACACCCATTTTGTTCCAATGACAGAACTATCTTTAGGAGGAGGCATTAATTCCCAAACTTAACATCGTTCAAATTGTTGAAGTTCCTCTTGCATTGCCATATGCCAATTTTCATCAAGTATAGCTTCTTTCGCATTCTTTGGCTCAATTTGTGATAGAAATGCAGAGAACGCGCATTAATTTTGTAGATTTCTTCGTGTAGTAACTCCTTTGTTTATATCTCCTATGATGTTTTCCGGTGGATGATCCTTGAGATATTTTGCTGTCTTTGGCATTTGAACATTTTGTATTACCTCTTCCTGTTGAGGAAAATTTCCTTTAAGATCTTTTGTTGCTTCTTGTTCATTTTCATTTGGACTTTTCAACCCAGCCTTGAATTTGTCCATTCGGTCCGCTGAATGGTTCTCTTTGGTTTACTGAATTTATGAAAATCTCCAAATTTCCCGCATCCTCTTCTCTTTCTTTTGGAAGATCATTGTTAGTCTCATTGAAAGTTATATGAATTGATTCTTCAACACATTATTTGTAAATATTAAAAACACGATATGCTTTGTTGTTCTGAGAATAACCAATGAAAATATCTTCATAGGATTTGGCATCAAATTTTCTCAAGTTATCACTAGTATTTAGTATATAACATTTAGACCCGAATACTTTAAAATAACTTATATTAGGAATTTTGTTATTCAAAAGCTCATAAGGAGTTTTCAAAATAATAGGAGGAATAAGAACTCTATTTAACACATAACATGAAGTATTAATGACTTATTTACCCAAAAATTTCTTTGGAAGTTTGCTTTCTTGTAAAAGTGTTCTAGCTGTTTCTTGAAGTGTTCTATTCTTTCTTTCTACTACTCCATTTTGCTGAGGAGTTCTAGGAGCTGAAAACTCATGACTTATACCTTTTTGATCACAAAATATAACAAAGTCCTTTTGAAATTCAGTACCATGATCACTTCGAATTTTTATAAGCTTGAGACCATACTTATTCTCTAAATTTCTTATCAAATTTTCAAACTCTTTAAAAGCTTCATCTTTGGTTCTTAAAAATAATACCCATGTAAATCTAGAAAAATCATCAACTATCACAAATGCATAAAATTTACCATTAATACTAGCATGTCTTTCTGGACCAAATAAGTCAAGATGAAGTAATTGTAAAGAAGAGGAGGTTGATACCCTTTGCACTTAATGATACATACTCCTTTCTTTTCGAATTTTATCATCTGCAATCCTTTGACCAGGTTTTTAGAGGACAATTTCTTGATTAAATCTATATGAACGTGTCCCATCCTTTTATGCCATAGGTTAGCCTCATCTTGCACTGAGGTAAGACATAATTCTTCATCCTGTTCCTCAAAGTCAATAGTATATATATTTCCTTCTCTTTGTGTAACTAGAGAAACATTGTTAGTACCATGAGAAATAATGCATTTTCTTTATCAAAATGGACTTGGTGACCATTGTCCATTAATTGACTTATACTAATAAGATTAAATTCAAGATCGTTAACAAGATGAACATTATCGATGTTAACCTTACCATTACCAATTTTACCTTTCCCAACAATCTCACAAGTTCGATTATCTCCAAATGTGACCGTTCCATTTTTCTTCTTGGTTTTTAATTCCACGAACTTTGATTTGTCACCGGTCATGTGACGAGAGCATCCACTATCAAGAATCCACTTTTGAGATGGAACCCTTGCCTTGAGACATACCTGTCAAGAAAAGATAATTCATCCTTTTGGTACCCACATATTTTTGGGTCCTTTAATGTTAGTAGCAAGTAAATCATTCTTTTTAATCCATACCTTTTTAATCTTATTTTTCTTAAAGCAATTTATGTCTAAGTGACCTTTAATACCATAATTTTTGCATGTTGTGAAAGGAGAACAATAATTCAATTTGAAACGCAACTTGGATCTGAGTATATTCACATTACCGGTTTTATGAGTGGGATTATAACCTATTCCTTGTCTATCAAAACTAGGTTTTTTCTTTCCTAACATTACAGTTAGATTTTCTTCTCCTTGAACAAATCTAGCAAGAGATATTTTTAATGAATCTACTTCTTTTGAAGTTCATTAATATGAATGGGTTTAGATCGATTCATTACCAAAAGCATCAATACATACATCTCGCATTTTTAGTTCATTTGTCAATTTTTCGACTTCATTATTCAAATAATTTACTTTGTTAAAAAGAATTTTGTTATAATTCTCAAGAAAATTATTTTTAGCAATCAAAACTTTTTCTTCTTTACATGTAGATTCCTTTTCAATATTTTTCTTTTCATCTATCAAAGATTCTACTTCACCCATTAATGTGCTAACTAAGTCTTTCAAATATGTATTATTTTCTTTCAATTTCTCATTTTCTTGTTTCAAAGAAATAATTTCAAAATCTAATACCTCATTTGATTCACCTTCTATTCCCAAGAAGCATACTTGAGCTATCTGATCCTTGGCGTCAACCTCAACCTCAGATTCTTCTTCATCACTCTAAGTGACCAGTGCCTTGTTTCTTTTATTATCCTTGAAGCCTTTTTTCCTTTATTCTTAAGTTGAAAACAGTCCTTCTTGAAGTGCCCTGGTCATCCACATTCAAAACACGTCTTTTCAGTTTGTTTTCCTTTGCCTTTATTTGAGTTGAAGATATTCTTTTGTTTATTCTTCCTTTGTAGAAGTCATTTGAGTCTCCTTGACATCATAGCTATCTCTTCGTCGGAATCATCATCAAGTTTTTCTTCATTTCCTGCATTAAGAGCTAGAACCTTTCTACGAGGAGTTTCCTCCTCATCATCATACCTCTTTAACTGATGTTCATATTCCTCAAGTTCACTAAAAAGTGTTAGTGTATCCATAGTAGATATAGTAGAGGAATCTTGAAGAGTAGTAATTTTAGATGCAAACCTCTTGGGCATAGCCCGAAGTAACTTACGATTAATCTCACTTTCTGGAATAGATTTGTCCAGTAACTTTAAAGAATTCAGAAGAACAAGAAATCTTGCTTGAGCCATCTTTATAGTTTCATCTTTCTCAAGTTTGAACATCTCATAGTCATGCATAAGCATGCTTAGTTTAACTTCTCGAACTTTTGATGTTCCTTCATGACTCACCACTAGATTATCCCAAATTTCCTTATCTATGTTGCATGAGGATACTTTGTCAATCTCGGACTGCACCATGCCGCTTAATAGAGTATTCATTGCCCTTGAGTCATAGGAGACCATGAAGGTTTCAGTTGAATCCATTTTTAGCAAGGTCTTTGGAGTACCGTCTTCTTTCCTTGGAATAACTGGACCATTCTCCACAACCCACCATTCCCAAGGATCTCTTTTAAGGTAGATCCTCATTCGGAATTTCCAGAAGTTGTAGTTTTCTGTTCCATGCAGCAGTGGAGGTCTATTGGTTGATTGACCTTCTTGATTGTTGTTTCTGAACTGTGCCATGTCAGAATCTTTCCCTATAAGTCACCTTTAAGACCAAGTAAGTAGAGCCAAGCTTTGATACCAAATGAAATTCAGATAAGGCACACTTAGAAGGGGGGGGGGGGTTGAATAAGTGTGGATACAAACTATGACCAATTTAAAAACTTTAAACCAAATTAACGAATATAGCCTACTATATTAATGAATGCAACTTGTTGAATGAATATAGTCTACCGAATTGAATTTTTGTGTAAAAAAATAACTTGGTGATTTTATAAGATAAAAATATTTAAAATTCTCATGATGAAATAGATAACTAAATTTTATTAAGCAAATCAATTATCTTAAGTGATATAAAGATAAAGCAAGTGATAAAAAATAACACCAAGATCTTTTATGTGGTTCATCTATTACCCTCTATAATAATAGCCTAGTCCACGTCCAATACCAACTAGTATTGGAGACTCACTTTTATTTCTTTAAAAAAACTCTTGTTACAAAATAGATTCTATAAAATTGAATTACAATAATTCACTTGAGCACTCTTGCTCCTTGTGCACCAATGCACCCCTTAAGCACCTATGCTTCCTTGAACCTGTTTGTAAACAAACCTTAATCCACCTGGATTAAATTTCCTTATACAACACTAAGTCTAAAAACGAATTAAGATTACAATAATAGAGGTCTAATGATCAAAGCAAATAAACAATTTAAAAATGAAAGGCTCAACTAATGAATGCAATGATCAAATAGAAAAGTAAAAGATATCACCAATATTATGCGCGCCCACGAAAATTGCTGATTTTCTTTTTAATCTGAGTATGAAAGCACAACAGCTGGAATATTGCACCAAAAATAATGAAATAACTTCTCAAATATGTAAGTGAAATAATTAATGTAAGTGTTGTATTTTTCACTGATGTCAAAACTTCTTTGTATAACCCAGCAAAAAAATATTACCGTTGTTATTCAACACAATTCCGTTAAAAAATATTTTTGTTGCCAACAAATAAGTAACGTTCCAAAACAAATATATCCGTTAATTGCTAAGGAATGACAAATCCAATTATCTTGGTAGTTATAAATATGTGTTGGACTCTTTCAATAATAATCCAAAATAGAGTCTAAGTCAGACATAAAGAGTAACTCAAGACTATTTTCCATAAAGTCTGCTGCAATCACTTATCATGATAATAACGGAACAAATTCCAACTCTTCAAAGATAATCATGATTTCCTATTTCCAAGGTATATGCTAATTAAAACTCTACCGCCATATACAATTTACCACTAACAGATAATGATTATTCCTCAAACGGCACAAACAACTTTTCAGCTTCCAATACATGAATTATCATCACATATGTAACACTTAATTAATTCGGACAGTACTCTTACGCATGCATACAAAATCATTTCTCTTAATAGCAGATAGTAGTGAATAACATATTTTTAGACATGCACAAGATCATATTTAATGCACACATTAAATGTCCTAGAGCCTTGAATTGAAAAATCAAATATTTGCAATGACCTTACATATTTTCCTTAAGACTCAAAACTTCTTCAAACTTCTTGAATAATCCATCAAGCAATTCTTGAAACAATTTCCTGAAATTCACAATAAAGAATTTAGTACCAATGAACAAGTCATCATCAAAACATTAGGCTAGAACGTGATATAATCAACATTCTCCCCCTAAATTCATGTATATAACTTAATTCAGGATAATTTCGTAGAACCTGCATATGTTAGTATCATACTTAACCAAATTCATAAATAATATTAACCAAATGAAAGCATCAGTCTTATCATGGAGCAAAACACAATCACCATCAGTTTTAAACAACACCATCAGTTTTAAACAACCAGGCAAATATGCCTACCAAAAATTAAGTGAAAACCACAGTCTTTAAACAGTTTAAACAGAAAATATGAAATTCTCCCCCTTTGTCATCATGCAAAAAGAGAGGTCCACAATCAATCAATATCCTCGAGATAACTGATAAACTTTACCTCTTGACTTAATTGACATGTGTTCCGATTAAATTTTCGTTGGAGTGCTTCAACCATAGCCAGTGTCTAAATCTCAAACCCAGCCTGAAGATCAATAAATTCATCTTCAACACAATGATATAACTTGTTAATCTCTGGAGCAGTCATAGGTAGTTTTACTTTTTCAAGAGATACAAGTCGATTTCTTATTTCGACCAAATCAGCTTGCACAGAATTTTGATTGCGTAGAATCTCTTGTAAAATAGGCAGTATATCAGGCCCATTAGAATTTGGTAAAGAGGATGAAGATAAATCGGGAGTAGGAGAAGGCGTAGGAGGATCAGGGATAAGACAAACAAACTCACCAGCATGAAAAGTAATATGAGATTTTGTCAGATTGGCAGTAACGATAAGCTCATGATTTGTGACAGAAATTTCATCATCAAAAGAGATTTTAAAATGTTGGAAAATTTTTGTTAAAAACTTGCTGTAAAGAAGACACTTCTTGGTTTGACGAATGCAACTTTGCATATATGACAACATCATTTGAGAAAAATTGAAAATTATGCCCTTAATAATCATAGCCACAACAACTAAATCATGATAAGTGAAATCTGCTCCACCGCCAAGGCGGGGAAACAAATTATACCGAACTAACTTATGTAACACACATGCAGTAGGACAAACATTTACAGTTTTAGGAAGAAACAGAGAAGTAAGAGAAAAATCATTCATAACAATATGAAGTTATTCCAATGGATGAAAAGGAATATTAGCAGCACCTTTGAGAGTGAAAGGAAAAGGTCCAGTAGAAGAAATACCAAGAATGCTACAAAAATCAATACTTGTAAAAAATAAGGACTTACCCTTAAAAAATGTGGTAAAACAGTCCCCATTGCATTCAAGATTGGTGTACAATTGTTGGACTAACCGAGGATAAGCAATAGTAGGATGGAGCAGCATAGAAGAAATGTTGCAATCAGTGAAGAGTTTTTCAAAAATAGAGTGTTTTAGATAAAATTGATCCAGATATTTTCCATACACAAACTACTTTATAGCAATGGAGTTTTTAAAATGAGTTTTGAAACTAGGTCCTCTAAAGAAATTTTCTTGCAAATCAAAAGAGGATGAAAATGGATTTACCAGATTTGAAGGGGACTCTGGCTGTGAGAAAAATTGTTCTTCATCCACTGGTTATTTCAACTTGCCCTAGTAAGAAGGTTCGACATCTGAAGCTTTTAGGAAAGAGAAACTAGAATTTGAGTCATCGGATATTAGTGTGGCATCGGATAACTCATGCACAGAAGATTTCTTATGTACTCGTTTGTATTTCATCTTTGTTCCCGTAAGGTGCTTCAACGAAGATCCATCTTCGTTTGATTTCCCAAACGATCGATTGCTAGCCCTAGTTTTCATGGTGTGATAGATTTTGTGAAAGTGAAACAAAAAGTTTTGGGTAAATGATGGAGATGTAAGATCAGAAAAATAGCTGAAGATATAAAGATGTACGAAAGTAGAAGTTAATCAAGAGTCTGTCACCGAAAGACATGCGTCTTTTTAATTTTTGAAAAACTGTTCGGTTGCTGTTCCAAGCTTCAAGGTAGAAGTCTTTACGTCTCCCACTTAATTGATATCCGGCGATAAACATGATTTTTAATAGACCCGTGTATCTAGAATATCATTTAAACAGATAAGGAATGTCTAACAAATATATTTTATCAGATATCATGCAGAAAATAAATAATTTCATATAAAATATAAACTGCATGTAGTTAATTTAAACTACACCATGCACATTCCAAGTTCTCTTCGTAGCAAACAAAACCTTTCCTCACTCAAGGGTTTAGTAAAAATATTTGCTAATTATTTTTCGGTAGGAATAAAAACCAATTTGACTAACCCTTTTGAAACATTATCCCTTAAAAATGATGTCTTACCTCTATATGTTTTGTACGTGAATGCAAGACAGGATTCTTTGATATGTCAATAGCACTAGAATTATCACAATATATAGGCACATTATTGCATATAATATCAAAATCACACAAATTTTATTTCATCCATAATATTTGAGAACAACAACCCCCTGCAGCTAAATATTCACCCTCAGTAGTTGATAAAGCAACTGATGTTTGCTTTTTACTATGCCACGAAACAAGACTATGTCCCAAAAATGTACAAGCACCACTTGTGTTTTTTCTATCAATTTGAAATCCTGCATAGTCAGCATCTGAATAACCCATTAGATTAAAATTATTACATATAGGATAAAATAATCCTAAATTTATAGTACTACTTAAATATTTAAAAATTCTTTTAACTGCTTGCAAGTGGGATTCTTTGGGTTTTGCTTGAAATCGAGCACAAAGACATACACTATACATTATATCAGGTCTAGATGCAGTTAGATATAATAAAGAGCCAATCATACCGCGATATTTAGTTACCTCTGCATCTATACCTTTATCATTTGATGTGAGCTTTATCGATGTACTCATTGGTGTAGCCTTTGGGTTGGTTCCTTCAAAACCAAATTTTTTCAGTAACTCTTTTGTGTACTTCGTTTGATGAATATAGATCCCTCTCTTTGTTTGCTTGATTTAAAGTCCCAAAAAGTAATTTAGCTCTCCCATTAAGCTCATATCAAATTCCTTATACATACACTTTGAAAACCACTCACGAAGAAAATCATTAGTAGCACCAAATATTATATTTGAACAATGATAATTTCTTGTTTTTCATGTTTAATAAATAATGTAGAATCTATTTTACCTCTAGTTAAACCGCTTGAAATAAGATACTTACTCAACCTTTCGTACCAAGCCCTTGGAGCTTGTTTGAGACCATAAAGGGCTTTCTTCAGCTTAAAAATATGGTTGGGATATTTCTCATGTTCGAATCCAGGAGGCTGTTTGACATAAACTTCTTCATTGATGTATCCATTAAGAAACGCACTCTTTACATCCATTTGATAAAGCTTGAATTTCTTGTAACAAGCAAATGCTAACAAGATTCGAATATACTCTAGTCTTGCAAATGGAGCATAAGCTTCTTCATAATCGATTCCTTCTTGTTGATTATAACCTTGAGCCACTAGCCTTGCTTTGTTGAGAGTGATTGTCCCATGCTCATCAAGTTTGTTTTTGAACACCCATTTTGTTCCAATGACAGAACTATCTTTAGGAGGAGGCATTAATTCCCAAACTTAACATCGTTCAAATTGTTGAAGTTCCTCTTGCATTGCCATATGCCAATTTTCATCAAGTATAGCTTCTTTCGCATTCTTTGGCTCAATTTGTGATAGAAATGCAGAGAACGCGCATTAATTTTGTAGATTTCTTCGTGTAGTAACTCCTTTGTTTATATCTCCTATGATGTTTTTCGGTGGATGATCCTTGAGATATTTTGCTGTCTTTGGCATTTGAACATTTTGTATTACCTCTTCCTGTTGAGGAAAATTTCCTTTAAGATCTTTTGTTGCTTCTTGTTCATTTTCATGTGGACTGTTCAACCCAGCCTGTTGAATTTGTCCATTCGGTCCGCTGAATGGTTCTCTTTGGTTTACTGAATTTATGAAAATCTCTAAATTTCCCGCATCCTCTTCTCTTTCTTTTGGAAGATCATTGTTAGTCTCATTGAAAGTTATATGAATTGATTCTTCAACACATTATTTGTAAATATTAAAAACACGATATGCTTTGTTGTTCTGAGAATAACCAATGAAAATATCTTCATAGGATTTGGCATCAAATTTTCTCAAGTTATCACTAGTATTTAGTATATAACATTTAGACCCGAATACTTTAAAATAACTTATATTAGGAATTTTGTTATTCAAAAGCTCATAAGGAGTTTTCAAAATAATAGGAGGAATAAGAACTCTATTTAACACATAACATGAAGTATTAATGACTTATTTAAAATTTCTTTGGAAGTTTGCTTTCTTGTAAAAGTGTTCTATTTGTTTTCTTGAAGTGTTCTATTCTTTCTTTCTACTACTCCATTTCTTTGAGGAGTTCTAGGAGTCTGAAAACTCATGACTTATACCTTTTGATCACAAAATATAACAAAGTCCTTTTGAAATTCATGACCATGATCACTTGAATTTTATAAGCTTGAGACCATACTTATTCTCTAAATTTCTTATCAAATTTTCAAACTCTTTAAAAGCTTCATCTTTGGTTCTTAAAAATAATACCCATGTAAATCTAGAAAAATCATCAACTATCACAAATGCATAAAATTTACCATTAATACTAGCATGTCTTTCTGGACCAAATAAGTCAAGATGAAGTAATTGTAAAGAAGAGGAGGTTGATACCCTTTGCACTTAATGATACATACTCCTTTCTTTTCGAATTTTATCATCTGCAATCCTTTGACCAGGTTTTTAGAGGACAATTTCTTGATTAAATCTATATGAACGTGTCCCATCCTTTTATGCCATAGGTTAGCCTCATCTTGCACTGAGGTAAGACATAATTCTTCATCCTGTTCCTCAAAGTCAATAGTATATATATTTCCTTCTCTTTGTGTAACTAGAGAAACATTGTTAGTACCATGAGAAATAATGCATTTTCTTTATCAAAATGGACTTGGTGACCATTGTCCATTAATTGACTTATACTAATAAGATTAAATTCAAGATCGTTAACAAGATGAACATTATCGATGTTAACCTTACCATTACCAATTTTACCTTTCCCAACAATCTCACAAGTTCGATTATCTCCAAATGTGACCGTTCCATTTTTCTTCTTGGTTTTAATTCCACGAACTTTGATTTGTCACCCGGTCATGTGATGAGAGCATCCACTATCAAGAATCCACTTTTGAGATGGAACCCTTGCCTTGAGACATACCAGTCAAGAAAAGATAATTCATCCTTTTGGTACCCACATATTTTTGGGTCCTTTAATGTTAGTAGCAAGTAAATCATTCTTTTAATCCATACCTTTTTAATCTTATTTTCTTAAAGCAATTTATGTCTAAGTGACCTTTAATACCATAATTTTTGCATGTTGTGAAAGGAGAACAATAATTCAATTTGAAACGCAACTTGGATCTGAGTATATTCACATTACCGGTTTTATGAGTGGGATTATAACCTATTCCTTGTCTATCAAAACTAGGTTTTTTCTTTCCTAACATTACAGTTAGATTTTCTTCTCCTTGAACAAATCTAGCAAGAGATATTTTTAATGAATCTACTTCCTTTTGAAGTTCATTAATATGAATGGGTTTAGACTGGGATTCATTACCAAAAGCATCAATACATACATCTCGCATTTTTAGTTCATTTGTCAATTTTTCGACTTCATTATTCAAATAATTTACTTTGTTAAAAAGAATTTTGTTATAATTCTCAAGAAAATTATTTTTAGCAATCAAAACTTTTTCTTCTTTACATGTAGATTCCTTTTCAATATTTTTCTTTTCATCTATCAAAGATTCTACTTCACCCATTAATGTGCTAACTAAGTGTTTCAAATATGTATTATTTTCTTTCAATTTCTCATTTTCTTGTTTCAAAGAAATAATTTCAAAATCTAATACCTCATTTGATTCACCTTCTATTCCCAAGAAGCATACTTGAGCTATCTGATCCTTGGCGTCAACCTCAACCTCAGATTCTTCTTCATCACTCTAAGTGACCAGTGCCTTGTTTCTTTTATTATCCTTGAAGCCTTTTTTCCTTTATTCTTAAGTTGAAAACAGTCCTTCTTGAAGTGCCCTGGTCATCCACATTCAAAACACGTCTTTTCAGTTTGTTTTCCTTTGCCTTTATTTGAGTTGAAGATATTCTTTTGTTTATTCTTCCTTTGTAGAAGTCATTTGAGTCTCCTTGACATCATAGCTATCTCTTCGTCGGAATCATCATCAAGTTTTTCTTCATTTCCTGCATTAAGAGCTAGAACCTTTCTACGAGGAGTTTCCTCCTCATCATCATACCTCTTTAACTGATGTTCATATTCCTCAAGTTCACTAAAAAGTGTTAGTGTATCCATAGTAGATATAGTAGAGGAATCTTGAAGAGTAGTAATTTTAGATGCAAACCTCTTGGGCATAGCCCGAAGTAACTTACGATTAATCTCACTTTCTGGAATAGATTTGTCCAGTAACTTTAAAGAATTCAGAAGAACAAGAAATCTTGCTTGAGCCATCTTTATAGTTTCATCTTTCTCAAGTTTGAACATCTCATAGTCATGCATAAGCATGCTTAGTTTAACTTCTCGAACTTTTGATGTTCCTTCATGACTCACCACTAGATTATCCCAAATTTCCTTATCTATGTTGCATGAGGATACTTTGTCAATCTCGATTTTGCACCTAAGCCGCTTTATAGAGTATTCATTGCCCTTGAGTCATAGGAGACCATGAAGGTTTCAGTTGAATCCATTTTTAGCAAGGTCTTTGGAGTACCGTCTTCTTTCCTTGGAATAACTGGACCATTCTCCACAACCCACCATTCCCAAGGATCTCTTTTAAGGTAGATCCTCATTCGAATTTCGAAGTTGTAGTTTTACATTCCATGCAATGGTGGAGGTCTATTGGTTGATTGACCTTCTTGATTGTTGTTTCTGAGCTGTGCCGTATCGGAATCTTTCCTATAAGTCACCTTTAAGACCAAGTAAGTAGAGCCAAGCTTTGATACCAAATGAAATTCGGATAAGGCACACTTAGAAGGGGGGGTTGAATAAGTGTGGATACAAACTATGACCAATTTAAAACTTTAAACCAAATTAACGAATATAGCCTACTTATATTAATGAATGCAACTTGTTGAATGAATATAGTCTACCGAATTGAATTTTTGTGTAAAAAAATAACTTGGTGATTTTATAAGATAAAATATTTAAAATTCTCATGATGAAATAGATAACTAAATTTTATTAAGCAAATCAATTATCTTAAGTGATATAAAGATAAAGCAAGTATAAAAATAACACCAAGATCTTTTATGTGGTTCATCTATTACCCTCTATAATAATAGCCTAGTCCACGTCCAATACCAACTAGTATTGGAGACTCACTTTTATTTCTTTAAAAAAACTCTTGTTACAAAATAGATTCTATAAAATTGAATTACAATAATTCACTTGAGCACTCTTGCTCCTTGTGCACTGATGCACCCCTTATAGCACCTATGCTTCCTTGAACTGTTTGTAAACAAACCTTAATCCACACCGATTAAATTTCCTTATACAACACTAAGTCTAAAAAAGCAATTAAGATTACAATAATAGAGGTCTAATGATCAAAGCAAATAAACAATTTAAAATGAAAGGCTCAACTAATGAATGCAATGATCAAATAGAAAAGTAAAAGATATCACCAATATTATACACTGGCATACCAAAATTGCTGATTTTCTTTTTAATCTGAGTATGAAAGCACAACAATTTGGAATATTGCACCAAAAATAATGAAATAACTTCTCAATATATAAGTGAAATAATTAATGTAAGTGTTGTATTTTCATTGATGTCAAAACTTCTTTGTATAACCCAAAGAAAAAAATATTACCGTTGTTATTCAACACAATTCGTTAAAAATATTTTTGTTGCCACAAATAAATAACGTTCCAAAACAAATATATCCGTTAATTCTTGAGGAATGACAAATCCAATTATCTTGGTAGTTATAAATATGTGTTGGACTCTTTCAATAATAATCCAAAATAGAGTCTAAGTCAGACATAAAGAGTAACTCAAGACTATTTTCCATAAAGTCTGCTGCAATCACTTATCATGATAATAACGGAACAAATTCCAACTCTTCAAAGATAATCATGATTTCCTATTTCCAAGGTATATGCTAATTAAAACTCTACCGCCATATACAATTTACCACTAACAGATAATGATTATTCCTCAAACGGCACAAACAACTTTTCAGCTTCCAATACATGAATTATCATCACATATGTAACACTTATTTAATTCGGACAGTACTCTTACGCATGCATACAAAATCATTTCTCTTAATAGCAGATAGTAGTGAATAACATATTTTTAGACATGCACAAGATCATATTTAATGCACACATTAAATGTCCTAGAGCCTTGAATTGAAAAATCAAATATTTGCAATGACCTTACATATTTTCCTTAAGACTCAAAACTTCTTCAAACTTCTTGAATAATCCATCAAGCAATTCTTGAAACAATTTCCTGAAATTCACAATAAAAATTTAGTACCAATGAACAAGTCGTCATCAAAAACATTAGGCTAGAACGTGATATAATCAACATTCTCCCCCTAAATTCATGTATATAACTTAATTCAGGATAATTTCGTAGAACCTGCATATGTTAGTATCATACTTAACCAAATTCATAAATAATATTAACCAAATGAAAGCATCAGTCTTATCATGGAGCAAAACACAATCACCATCAGTTTTAAACAACACCATCAGTTTTAAACAACCAGGCAAATATGCCTACCAAAAATTAAGTGAAAACCACAGTCTTTAAACAGTTTAAACAGAAAATATGAAATTCTCCCCCTTTGTCATCATGCAAAAAGAGAGGTCCACAATCAATCAATATCCTCGAGATAACTGATAAACTTTACCTCTTGACTTAATTGACATGTGTTAGATTAAATTTTAATTGGAGTGCTTGAACCATAGCCGATGTCTAAATCTCAAACCCAAATGAAGATCAATAAATTCATCTTGACCACAATGATATAACTTGTTAATCTGGAGCGGGTCATAGGTAGTTTTACTTTTTTCAAGAGATATCAAGTCGATTTCTTATTTCGACCAAATCGACACTACATGCAAAATTTGATTCATAGAATCTCTTGTAAAATAAGCGGATATATCAGGCCCATTAGAATTTGGTAAAGAGGATGAAGATAAATCGGGAGTAGGAGAAGGCGTAGGAGGATCAGGGATAAGACAAACAAACTCACCAGCATGAAAAGTAATATGAGATTTTGTCAGATTGGCAGTAACGATAAGCTCATGATTTGTGACAGAAATTTCATCATCAAAAGAGATTTTAAAATGTTGGAAAATTTTTGTTAAAAACTTGCTGTAAAGAAGACACTTCTTGGTTTGACGAATGCAACTTTGCATATATGACAACATCATTTGAGAAAAATTGAAAATTATGCCCTTAATAATCATAGCCACAACAACTAAATCATGATAAGTGAAATCTGCTCCACCGCTGGGCGAGAAACAAATTATACCGAACCAACTTATGTAACACACATGCAGTAGGACAAACATTTACAGTTTTAGGAAGAAACAGAGAAGTAAGAGAAAAATCATTCATAACAATATGAAGTTGTTCCAATGGATGAAAAGGAATATTAGCAGCACCTTTGAGAGTGAAAGGAAAGGTCGATGAAGAAATACCAAGAATGCTACAAAATCAATACTTGTAAAAATAAGGACTTACCACTTAAAAATGTGGTAAAACAGGTTCCCATTGCATTCAAGATTGGTGTACAATTGTTGGACTAACTTAGAGGATAAGCAATAGTAGGATGGAGCGACATAGAAGAAATGTTGCAATCGGTGAAGAGTTTTTCAAAATAGAGTGTTTTAGATAAAATTGATCCGGATATTTTCCATACACAAACTACTTTATAGCAATGGAGTTTTTAAAATGAGTTTTGAAACTAGGTCCTCTAAAAAATTTTCTTGCAAATCAAAAGAGGATGAAAATGGATTTACCAGATTTGAAGGGACTCTGGTCAGTGAGAAAATTGTTCTTCATCCATTGGTTATTTCAACTTGCCTAGTAAGAAGGTTCGACATCTGAAGCTTTTAGGAAAGAAAACTAGAATTTGAGTCATCGGATATTAGTGTGGCATCGGATAACTTCATGCATGGAAGATTTCTTATGTACTCGTTTGTATTTCATCTTTGTTCCGTAAGGTGCTTCAACGAAGATCCATCTTCGTTTGATTTCCCAAACGATCGATTGCAGCCCTAGTTTTCATGGTGTGATAGATTTTGTGAAAGTGAAACAAAAGTTTTGGGTAAATGATGGAGATGTAAGATCGAGAAAAATAGTGAAGATATAAAGATGTACTGAAAGTAGAAGTTAATCGAAAGTACATCACCGAAAAGACATGCGTCTTTTAATTTTTTGAAAAAGCTGTTCGGTTCTTTGTTCCAAGCTTCAAGGTGAAAGTCTTTCGTCTCCCACTTAATTGATATCCCATGCGATAAACATGATTTTTAATAGACCCGTGTATCTAGAATATCATTTAAGCAGATAAGAATGTCTAACAAATATATTTTATCGGATATCATGCGAGAAAATAAATAATTTCATATAAAATATAAAGCGCATGTAGTTAATTTAAACTACACCATGCACATTCAAGTTCTCTTAAGTATGAAACAAAAACCTTTCCTCACTCAAGGGTTTAGTAAAATATTTGCTAATTATTTTTGGTAGAATAAAAACCAATTTGACTAACCCTTTTGAAACATTATCCCTTAAAAATGATGTCTTACCTCTATATGTTTTGTGCGTGAATGCAAGGCAGATTCTTTGATATGTCGATATGCTAGAATTATCACAATATATAGGCACATTATTGCATATAATATCAAAATCACACAAATTTTATTTCATCCATAATATTTGAGAACAACAACCCTACTAGCCTAAATATTCACCCTCGGTAGTTGA